>PJEN01001815.1:0-91135 GCA_004024605.1 Pteronura brasiliensis
ACTGTTGGTGGGAATGCAAGTTGGTGCAGCCTCTTTGGAGAACAGTGTGGAGATTCCTCAAGAAATTAAAAATAGAGCTTCCCTATGACCCTGCAGTTGCACTACTGGGTATTTACCCCAAAGATACAGATTTAGTGAAAAGAAGGGCCATCTGTACCCCAATGTTTATAGCAGCAATGGCCACGGTTGCCAAACTGTGGAAAGAACCAAGATGCCCTTCAATGGACGAATGGATAAGGAAGATGTGGTCCATATATGCTATGGAGTATGATGCCTCCGTCAGAAAGGATGAATACCCAACTTTTGTAGCAACATGGACGGGACTGGAAGAGATGATGCTGAGTGAAATAAGTCAAGCAGAGAGAGTCAATTATCATATGGTTTCACTTATTTATGGAGCATAACAAATAGCATGGAGGACGGGGAAGATGGAGAGAAGGGAGTTGGGGGAAATTGGAAGGGGAGATGAACCATGAGAGACTGTGGACTCTGAGAAACAATCTGAGAGTTTTGGAGGGGCGGGGGTTAGGGGGTTGGGTGAGCCTGGTGGTGGGTATTGTGGAGGGCACAGATTGCATGAAGCACTGGGTGTGGTGCGTAAACAATGAATTCTGGAACACTGCAAAGAAATTAAAAAGAAAGTAAGAAAAATATTTTTCATTTAAAACAGTGGAGAGTAACAAAGTAAAGTGACAAAAACTGGTGAGCAGGAAAGACCCATGTTTGTGCAGAAATAACAGTAAGACAAGACAGATGAGAGAGGATCCTGGACGCCAGAAGCCACTGCCTCACCACGACAGAAGGACGCTGCTCAGTGCAAGGCACTAAGGAAAGGACAGGAGGAATGACAAAAGTTGTCAAAACGTATCCGTCAGTGTGGATAAAACGTAGAAGAAGGTAATGCTAAGAACAACTCTCTAACGCAAAAATTTAAAAAATGTAATCAGAGGTCACAACCTGAAATACACTCCTCCAGAACCATTTTCAGACACATAATGAGAAAGTATATACATTTAAAACCATTAAAAAAATCTAAAAAATATTTTTAAATCAACTGGCATTTCTGCCTCCCATCCACAAACAAACAAACAACAAAGAACTTTGCAAATTTCCTCTCAAGGAACAGGAAATTTCTGTCTTATACTGAAGTTTTAGGAAATTAGGAAAAAATGGAAATATTCCCAAATATTTTTGTGAAGCAATTAAGTCCTTGACATCAAAAATAAGACTTCAGGGTGCCTGGGTGGCTCAGTTGGTTGGGAGACTGCCTTCTGCTCAGATCATGATCCCGGAGTACCGGGATGGAGTCCCGCATCGGGGTCCCAGCTCCACAGAGAGTCTGCTTCTCCCCTCTCATGCTCTCTCTCACTGTCTCTCTCTCAAATAAATAAAAATCTTATAAAAAAAAGACTTCAGAAAAAAAGAAGGAAAAAAAAGAAAGAAAAAAGTTCCATCTATTTATGAACATAAATCAGAAATTCATCAATAAAATAAATCAAACCAAACACAGAAGGCATCAAAGTCATAACTTGACTTTGGAAGGTGTTTCCACTGACCTCCCCCCTCAGAGATAGCACTTCAGCCTTTACGCAGCCCTGGTTCCGGGCTGCTTCCCGCGCCTCCTTCTGTCAGAGCTCCAGCTGTGGAATCCCTGTTTTTGGTTGAGCAGACGGAATGAGTAGACCCACTTGATCTCCTTTGTCTGTTCCGGAAGGTATTTGATAACCTTTTGCCTCCTGGTGTGACTCACAGAAAAGAACGATAAAGTCTCTTGGTCCACGAGGTCTAGACAGCCCGTCCTGGCTTCACTGTGGGTGAAGGTTCCATTTCATGTGAATTACTAAAAACTGATTTCACATTGAGTACAAGGAAGGAATATCAACAGAAATCGTTTTTCCTCCAAACTATGCTTGAAGAACTAGCCTGTTTGATAAGACAAGTAAAATAAATAAGACATAAAATGCTTAGAAAATCATGGAAGGCATCCTGGCTGTCTGTGCAAGGTTCCGGGAAAGTTTATGGGAAGAACATCAAAGCAACATGGCGTGTTTGCTCTTGGGATTTTTCACGCATCCCTCTGGGCTGCTGCACTCGACGTCCGCACTGTGGACCTTCTTTTTGTTGACAAATGCTTCCCGGCACCTTCAGGGGTGCCTCACGCGTGGCTGGCACTCAATTAGTGCTCCTTAGTGAAAATTGAGCAAATTGTGAGAATGCGGGATGCTCGTTAATAGTAAAAAATCAGGGGGACCTGGGTGGCTCAGTGGGTTGAGCCTCTGCCTTTGGCTCAGGTCATGATCTCAGGGTCCTGGGATCGAGCCCCGCATCGGGCTCTCTGCTCGGCAGGGAGCCTGCTTCCTCCTCTCTCTGCTGCCTGCCTCTCTGCCTACTTGTGATCTCTGTCTATAAAATTAAAAAAAAAATCTTTAAAAGGAAAAAAAAGAAATAGTCAAAAATCAGTGATGGCCCCATAGACGAACGAGCCAGAGAAAATATGACTTAAAAATATAACACACAAAAACACACAGAAAAATACAACTTAAAAATATAACACAAATACAACACACAGAAAATCCGACTTAAAAATATAACGTCATAGCAAGGGAATCTCTACTTTGCCCAATGACACATCTGACAAAAGGAGCCTAGAGCTTTGCAAAAAAAATTGGGAAATAAACCCAGACAAATGGTGCATGGAGATGACTCAATACCAAAACTACTGCATTTCTTCCCAAAGTGAACCCCCAAGGATCCCCTAATTCTGATAAACATCCCAGCAGGGTTTCTCATGAATTTTGGGAAGCAGATGCTAACTTTCATTTGGGAAAGTAAGAGAAAAATTACATACAGAAGATGACAAAAGTACAAAGAAGACCTCAGTTTTCTTAGAAAATCGTCCCACTGGTGGCAGACCACAGGCCAGTCGGCCATCGGGATGGAACAGGGGGTTCAGGTTCACCTGCGTGGGAGCTGGAGCTCGTTGGAGGCGGAAGCAATATGGCTCAGGGTCGAGGGGAATGTGGGGGCTGTTAACCTTCCTGAGATGGGCAACATCTGAGCATGTGGTGAGTGTGTGTGCGTGTGTGTGGCCGTGCACGAGTGGGTGCATGTCTGTGAGTGTGTGTTTGTGCATGTGTCCACGTGTGTTCGTGCATGTGTGCATGTGTGAGTGTGTCCCTGTGTGTCCCTGTGTGTGACCACGTGTTCCGGTGTGTGCATGTGTCCATATGTGAGTGTGCCTGTATATGTGTGTCCGTGTGTGTCTGTGTGTGCGTGTGTCCACGTGTGCGTGTGTGCGTGTCCGCGTGTGTGTCACCCGGCACACTGAATGTGCAGCTCACGCCTGTGCACACTGCGGGCAAACGGTGCTCCGTGCTCCTCTCTCCCAGCACACGAGTGTCTGCTGTGGGCACGTCGGCACCTTGGTGATGTAAATGGACGCAGAACGTGATTGGGATTGTAGAAAGACTCCGGGAGACGACTTCCTGGCGGTGGAGGGATTTTCCCAGACAAAGCCCGATAAGCGGGACACAAAGACGATGTCGATGGATTGGATCATATCAGTGTGCGGCCCTGGAGGACGGAGATGCCACGGAGAACAGGAAGATGCAAGATTCCGGCCGCCGGCGTGACCCGCAGGCCCCAAACCAGAAGGGCTGTCCCAAGACCCAGTGAGAAGAGACTGAGCACGCACGGAATGTGGCCCGATGGGGGCCAGGGAACCCGTGGAGAGGCACCCAAGGTGGCCGGTCAATGGGTAGGGAGATGCCTGCTTGTCCCGGGAGAGGGGGCGGACCGTGCCCCCCGGGGCTTGCAGAGCAACGGCGGCCGCGCTGGCCTGAGCGCTCTGCAGGGTCCCTGGGCCATGCCCCGCGGAGCAAAGCTGGGGAGCCCTGTCTGTGCGCCGGGCTGAGAACACTAGGCGCTGTCCCTCGAGAGGCACCCGGGCCAGTGGCCCACAGGCGTGAAGCACGGCAGACAGCGGGTACCACCCAGCACCCCACCCTGGCAAGCGGAGCAGCGAGTCGGGCAGCTCGAGCGGCAGGTGATGAACTGAATGGAAACGACCACGACAGACGCACTCGCCTTCACCGCGACGCCGTTCAAAGCCATAATCCGGAGTGAGCAAAAGAAAAGAAAAAGTCGCAGACGATTAAACACGACAATCGACAAATCACGTAAACGTCTTAAGTGTAGACCTGGGCAGACTCCTGCGGCGTGCGTGGGAAACGTGGGGCCGTCAGCATCCCGTACAGCAAGTGTCCTCCCGAGCAGAGGTGGGGTTGGGCTGTGGGGCGCCGGACCAGGACGGCTCGAGAGCAAACGCCCAAAACAGCAGCACGAGTGCCATCTCCACGTGGGCACTTGGGTCCCGCCGGTCGTTCCCTGAATCTCCTGCACGCTGCGATGCTCGTAATTCGTGTTTCTGAAGGTGAGTATTGGTAACACACACAGACCTGGCCGCTGCACGCATCTCCCACCCTCGGGGCACGCGGGCACGTTTACGGGTCTGCTGAGGCGGCCGCCGTCCCCAGCGCTGTCCCGGCTGCCGGCCACGTCTCTCGCCACGCTGGAGCCCACGCCGTCTGTGTATTTGTTCGTTGGTCGTTATTGGTCCCTCCCCCCGGCCCATCGAACAGGAGCCCGCCCACAGCGGGGCAGGGGTGAGGGCTGTCCTGGGCTGCGAGCGTGGTGCGTGGCCAGAGCATCTGCCCTGTGAGCAGATCCGCAGGACGGCACCCCAGGACCTTCAGGCCGGGTCAGGGGGGCGAGCAGCACAGGCTCTACACACTGACGTCGCTCCCGTGAGGAAGACCGGCTGCGTGTTCGTGTGGGTCCACGGAGCCCCCGTGGCCTCGCCGCCAACGGACCTCTCCCTGCACTGACACTGAAACACTCTTGATCTAAACTCTCAGCATCTGTCTTCTGACACGAGCCCTTTCCGCGGCCTGTGACCACCTTGGGCCCGGCCCGGTGGTCTGTGCGTCCTGGTTGTGACGTCCCTGAGGCGTCTGAAAACATTCCGGGCACAGAGCGCCTCCCGTCTGGGAGGCGGTTCCGAGAACTGGTCTCATCTTAAACACCAGGGAGGCTGGTGGCTTCCCTCCTGGTATCCCCTTCGCAGGGTCACCCGTCCTCCCGATGCCCCCCGGGGACGACACTGTTTCTAGAGCTTTTGTTTTCGAGCCAAATGCTGGTGTGTGTTCTGAAAACCGGCTTTCACTGGCACCATTTCGGACGGAGGTTTTCCCGTCGTAGCGGACGCGCCAGCCTGTGATGCAGCAGCCCGTCTGTCCCCCTGCGATGGGTGGCCTGCGTGCTGCAGGTGCGCTCTGACGAGCTGGGTCCCCAGGTGAGGAGCCCTCTGGGCAGGTGATTACCGCTGCTCACCCACTCTCAGTGGCGAGGGGACGAGGACCAGGCCCTCTCATGGGCACCGGGGATGGGCTGCGTGGCCCCAATGGCCCCATCCTGAATAGTGATCAGGGTTGACACAAGTTTGGTCCCCGAACTGCGCCTGGACTTTCTGGAAAATGTGAGAAACCACCTGACCACACGCTTGGGCCGGGCACTGAGACAAGCCACGTGGGGCAGTGTGCTGAGGGCAGCCCAGATGGCGACGCCACGGAGACACAAGAGCCACACGGGCAATCCCAGTGTTGGACTGGCCGGGGACAGGACCAAGACGCTGTAGCACAGCCCAGTCAGAGGAAGAGCAACGGAGGGAAAATAAAACCTGCATAAGTCCTGTGGCAGTTCACAATCCACGTGGGACTTCCCTGCTCCCCCCGTGGATCCTGGGGCCTGACACCCTACACCCCATGGAGGCACAGGGAGCCGTGGCCCGCCGGAGAGGGGGGGCAGCCTGCAAGCAGCCCGGGGGCCCTGACCCGGAGCCTGCACTGTCTGCAAGGAGCTCAAGGCAGCCTCGTGGACCGCCAGCCTGGCCACGGCCGAGGCCACGTGCAGGGGAGCTCAGTGGGGCTCCCGCCACTCAGAAGGGGCAGATGGATTGCCGGACTGTGGAAAAGCAGAGTCCTTATGACTTAAGAACGTGTGAAGGTTTCTTACGCTCCATCTGAACAACTAAAATGGATGAAAACGAGCACATCGGGAGTCAGACTCCTGGGCTGCTGGCACGCCCTGAGGACGAGGAACACACGGGCCTCAGGGGAGAGGCTGGCAGCCCGGGCACGAAGCAGTGTGGTTCACTCCAGACACGCACAGGAGCCCTGGGAACAAGGCAGCAGGGCCCTGAGGGTGGTAGGGGCGACCTCAGCAAGGAAGGAGCTCCCGATCTGGCCCCAAAGCATGCTCAGCACGGCTCGCGGACCAGGAAATCAGAGCCACAAAAACATGCGTGTCGCACGCGGGGGTGAGCGAGAGGCACGGGCTTGCGCGGCCGGCAACGGCAGAGCAGGGAAACCCGGGTGCTCCCCGGCCGATGCGGCCGGCAGTGGGTGGCAGCCTTGTGGGAACACGGGGACCGTATCTCAGTCCTGTGGACAGGACGACCTGCCCCAGGAGGCTCCTGTGGTGCTGGTCTCCTCCGGGACGAGAGAAACCAGCCGGAATGTGGTTTATTCCGCAAACGGACAGTTGTGTCGCACTTAGTGCAAACGAGCTTCGAGAACGTGTGTAACAGTTCGGTACATCTCCGGTGCAGGTTGGGCGGTTTAAACAGCCGTGTAGGACGACGCGGAAGGCGAAAGCCTGCACCTGTGTGAACCCACGCAGCACCTCCCTCCACCTGGCTGAGGGGCGCGCCCCGCGTGCGGAAACTCGGACTCGGGTGGGGCGCGGGGGCGCAACCCTGGGCGTCTCGAGGTCCCAGCCGAGCTCGGGGGCCCTGCGGGAGCTGCCCCAGGGCTCACCGGCATCGTGAGGACTTTCTTAGAAAAGCAGTTGAAGCAAATACTTGGCAAATGACTAAATCTGGACGGTGGGAAACGACTGTGTGGTTTATCATTCTTCTCCAGGCCTGAATACGTCATTTTCCCAAAGGTCGAGGGAGATACTGCTTCTGTACTGCCTAGTGACCTGCTGGTCCCTCCATCAGACCGAGACCGGGTGGCCTCCCGGAGCGCAGCCTGGCCTGGGGGTGGCGAGCCCGGCACACAGGACGGAGACCAGGTCTGCGCGGTCGGGGCTCACGCTTTATCGCACGTATGTGCACCTGTGCAGGTGTGTGCGCACGGGTGGCCCTGCACACCGGCACTTACCGGCGTGTGCCCGCAGACGAGTGTGCGCCCGCACACATTGCCACACAGGTGCGTGTCCGTGTGCACCGAGCATGCATTTTTGTGTGTAGGTGCCGTGCACTCGCACACCTGTGCACACGTGCAGACACATCCCGTGTGTACGTGGCGCGTGCATACGAGCGTGTGTGGGTGTCCGTTTGCATGTGTGGGCCCAGAGCAGCACCGAGTCCTTGTCTGTGTCAAACGGACGGAGCCTGGTCCCTGATACCCGGTGAATCGTTGTTTCTGAGTGTGTCTGCGGGTGGGGTGAGCGCGTGGACGGGGCACTGGGCAAAGTGGGGGACCCTCCCATGAGGGGACCTCGTCCAACCCCCTGAGGCCAGGGCGGAGTGAACACACGGCAGAGCAGGGATCCGCTCTCCCCAGACTGGACCCCGCAGCCCTGCTGGCCGGTGAGCCCACCCGGACTCGAACGCCCACTCTGGGGTCTCTGGGGTCAGAACTTCAGGGTCTGGTGGGAACTGCGCTCAGCTCTCCTGGGTCCCCTGCCCGCAGAAGACGTCTCTGGTCACCCGACCTGGGGCCGCCGCCCCTCTGGTGCCACCTGAATCCCAGCCGGGGTGTGTGCTCCCCACACCTGCGCGCCCCTCCCCCACTCCGCTTCCGCTCACGGCCCCCCCTCGTCCCCACCCACACTCCACACACGCACTACGTCGTCTGCATCCGGGCCCTCTCTGGACACGAGTCTGGCTGTCTACGGCAGGTGTCCGTGACTCACTCTGCGGGGCCGGGACCAGCGCCCGGTCCTTGCTGGGAGCTCCGGGATACACGTGCTGCAAGTGCACCCGCTGGCCTGTGCCCGCCAGGCCAGGCCTTCGCGGCCAACCTCCCAAATCTGCGTCCTGTGACCAGAATTTCCCGGAGACCCTCCAGATTCCCATGATGTGCCTGGCACTGAGCTACCGGCCACCAGCCAGCGGCACGCCCCCACGGCGTGCTCTCAGGACACAGGCACTCCTGGGGTGCCTGGCCCATGTGCAAGGCCAGGAGCCCAAGCACAGGTTCCGAGAGGGCGCCTGTGGCTGCTGGGACGTGTCCTGCCTCCCCACGCTCAGCGGAGGAGCTGATGGGTATGTCTGCCTGTGCGCTCAGCTCCGAACCGGGGAGTCCCGGGGGAAAGCGCCGTGTCCACGTGTCGGACAGGCAGGGCACTGAGAGTGTCCGCAGGACCTCACGTAATGACAATGGTTCACGTCTGGAGCCTCCGACAAGGACACTGGGCCGAGGGGGCACACCCCATGGCATCTTGAGGGAGGCTTAGCAGGCCGACAGGAGCACGAGACGCGGGCGGGACGGGAGGTTGTTAGCAACGCAGAGTGACGAGGCAGGTAGCTGGGCGGTGACAGAGACGGGAGCCCTGGCTGGGGGGTGTCAGGGCAGCAAGGACGCGTTGACTGGATCCGTGCGCCACGGAGGCCCACCTGTTTCCAGATGATCCCCCATCATGGGAAACCACAGGGGGATGGGGCAGAAGCAGCTTTACAGGGAGCACCATGGGGCTCAGAGAAGACAGAAAGACAGGGGTGGGCAGCCTACTGCCTCTCCCGGGCCCGCTGCGCCCTATGCCCCGTGTGAGCCCCGCGAGTGTCTGGGCCGGTCTGGCCGCTGGGAGGCCTGGAGACAGAGGCAGGGTGCAGCCGTGTCCCCCGAGTCTGGGAACCGACCGTGACTACCCAGAGCCGAGCCAGCCACAGTCACAAGGCTCTGCAGGTTCTCTGGTGGCTGCTGAGAACCACGGAGACCGTGAGCTTCCGGCAGAAGATGAGGGCTCCCTGGTTACGAGGCCACAGAAACAGTGGGACACCTGCCCGGACACATCAGGGATTCCCTCTGGGGCTCCCCCCACTGAGGATCCGGACGAGCCCGCACAGAGCCAGGGCCGAGGAGGGTTTAGCTACGTCGTGCTGAGCGTCCGTGCAGGTGGGCAAGCGAGCCCGCATCCAGGGGTCCGCCCGTGCCTGTCTGCCTGCCCTGTCCGTGAGCGGCAGGCCGGCCGCACGAGGACGCCACGTTGGACAGGCGCGCTTTGTGCAAGGGGAGCTCCGCGGCCGGGGGAGGCTGGGGGCACTGGGTTATTTCAACGTTTGATTTGCTGAATGTACACGTGGATGGTCAGCAGTTCTCTGTCGTCCAGTTATACACGTGTGCGTGGCTCAGCCACTGTGCACCTTTGCCACGGACGGAATGTCAGCGTCCCCAAAGTCCCTGTGTGAAATGTCGACTCCCGGGGGACGGCGTCTGGCGGCGGGGCCTTCGGAGCTGATCAGAGCTTGGGGGTGGAGCCCCATGCGTTGGGATTACGCCCCCACCAGAGACCCCAGGGAGCTCCGTCCCCTCCTGCCACGGGAGGACGGGGCAGGAAGGCGCCGTGTGTGAAGCAGGAGGCCAGTCTGCACCGGACACCGAATCTGCCGGCACCTGCACCTCGGACATGAGCCTGCGAGCCCCCAGCCTGGCATTCTCTTAGAGCAGCGCGCTGAGACCCCGTCCACCGGGTCGTCTGGGGCTGGGTGGGGCGACCACGCTCCGGCCTCAGCAACAACAACCCGGTACGCCCGTTCACTCGCCCACCATCCCCGGAAGCCCCGTGGGGTCCATTCTGCACGTCCGGAGTGGCAGGTTGTTATGGGCAATCACGACAGCGGCGCCAGAAGGGGGCGGGGCCCGTCCACGGGGAGGGCTCCGCGGAGGAGGACACCTCGGGACTCAGGAACTGGAGAGTGGACGCTGGAAGAGACGCCGATGTGGAGCCGATGGTCTGACGGGCTGCTCGGGAGCCAGGCAGGGAGCGGGGCCGGGAGCCCACCTCCAGGTTGGGAGAGGGGCTCCGTCACAGCTGGAAGGACAGGGAGGTCAGAGGGGAACCGAGGGCCAGCTGCTGTCTGTTGGGGGGGTCCTGGCTGGAGGCATTGGGGCAATTCTAGGTTTCTGCTCTGACCGCTGGGCTGACGGTGGTGCTCAGAGGTCGATAAGGACCCCGACCTGGGGGTGGGGCGTGGTAGGAAGGAGGAGAGGACTTAGTGCCAGACAGGCTCCACCTGAGGGTAGGACATGGGTCTCCCTAAACACATCAGTGGCTCCTCAGTGCCTTCTGGGCGCCCTAGCCTGGCCCTGCACCCTGGGGCAGCCTCCTCTCGGGGCACTGGCAGGAGCTGTTTCCTCCTCAGCCTCCCTGCGCTCCTTCTCCCAGGTGCCTGCTCGGGGGTCTGGACTCCGAAGAAAGGCTTCAGGTGCAGAATGGGAGCCCCTTGTCGATGCTCAGCCCTTGTGCACCCCGTCCGTCCATGCGTCCCGCTCGCTGGCCTGTGTGTTCCCGAGGGCAGAGCCCACCAGCCACCTGTCCGCTTGCAGGGCAAGCGTCCTGCGGGAGCTCAGTGGCTCTTTCTCATGACACATGGGCCACGTCTTCCTCGTTCCAGGATGCCTAAAGTTCATGACCTTGACCTTGCCTCGGGGGTTCTGGCCGGAGCTTGTGCAAAGAACCATTGTCTGGGGCACAACTGGCCTCGGAGTCTTGACTGCTGTGCTGGCTCGGGGCATGGAGAGGGCTTGGAGCATCCCGCCCTCCCTCTGTCCTCCATCCTCCTCCGTCCAACGACATCTTCTTCTCCAGCCTCGGGGCGGCGTGTCCCTGCCGGTGGCCTGTGGGCAGCTTCCGGTTCCGGAGGGCAGCGCCAGAGCCTTCCTCTCTCTCCAGGACAGGGGTGGGCTCCCTGGGAGGTGGTGGATAGAACAGAGTGTTCTGAGAGAAGTTTATTTTTGTAGCTCTTAAATTTATTTATATTTGTCAAATATGTAGCCATCACTAAAACCTCTCCGGAGGGTTTTCAAAAATTAAAGAATCTCTCTAAAAATACTGACCTTGATATTCAGTGTGCATGGATAACTCCCCAGTTCTAGCGACATCGGGACGACGACGTGGCTCGGTGGGTGGGGGGCTCTGGGAGGAGGCGTCCCCATCCCTTCCCTGTAGGCCTAAAGCAGCCAAAAACAGACGACGGGCCGGATGGGACTGGGCCAGACGCGGTAGGTCTGTTCATTTCCCCCCGTTTGCTCATTGTTTGCTCGTTCAGGGCGGCTGCCACGAGCGTGTGCCGTCCACACCCACCCACCCAGAGGGGCTCTCGGGTTGCACGGTGAACCCCGCAGGTGCCCTGCTGCTTGGAACCTGCGTCCCGTGTGATCGCCTGTCTGGAGGACTGGAATCCTCCCTTCGGAACAACCGCTGAGAAGAGGTGCTCCGGCCACCTGCTCCTGCCCATGAGGCTCGAGTCAGGACGGCGCTGGGCAGGGCGTGGCAACGGCAGAGCAGACACGAAGCCGTCCTCGCTCTGGGGCAGAGCGGGTGCGGGACAAGGTCCTGGCTGCTCGGCCCAGGATGCTTCTGCTGGGACCATGTGGGTCCTCCATGTGCATCCCCGATGGCAGCCGGCCAGATTCCCGGAGGCCGGAGCACCTGCCTCCGGAGAGGAGAGACCTGGTCTTCAGAAGCTCATACCTGTGCTTGGGGCTCCTTGGGGCTGACCTGACCGCACTCGCCCCCTGACTCAGTGTGGGGAGATTGCCCTTGAGGATGGGAGGGGACGGGACAAGGAGGAGAGGACACACGACTCCCCAGGGTCCTGGCCAGGAGGAAGCAGGACTCCACACCCTGAGTGCAGTGACCAGCAGGAAGGCTGGCCTGTCCTTCCAGGAGGGAGAGGAGATAAGGTTCCTCACGCCTCACCCCTAAGCCCCTGGAGGTCAGGGTTTGGGGGATGTTCCTGGAACGGGAGTTAGGGGGCCCCAGAGGAGGCATCCCTTTCCCCCGTGCGCCCAGCAGAGGACCGGCCATCGGCAGAGTCTGGAAAAGTGGGCTGGACCCCACAGGCACCTCAGGTCAACCCCGACGTTTGCTCCATGGGTCCCCTCAGGGTGGTGACCTGTAGAGGGTGTACAAGGGGGATGAGGGGGCACCCCAAAGTGGAAACACCGGGTCGTTGTTGAAGTCAATCCCGACTCCCGTGGAACGTGGTGTGCCGGGGTCAAGGAGCCCTCCCCATCGTGCATGCCCGGGCGCTCAGTGACAGGAACGTCCACTCAGCTCTGCCTTACGACGCCCAGACACCCGACGAACCGCTGGTCACATTTCCCTCCTCACCCTGGACGGCCGCGTGCCTGCATTCCGGGGCCCCCAGTGCCTCCACCAAAGCAAACAGTAGACAATGGAGCCCCAGGAGGCCCCCAGCGGGCGGAGGGCTGGAGGCCCTTTGACCCCAGAAGACAGGCCTGCCCTGCATAGGAGGGACACAGACGGCCTTGGCCATGCACCCTGCTTGGCAGCCCCGGCCCACTGCCTTCCTGGGCCCTCCTCCAGCACACGCAGAGTGACCCCAGGTGGCGGCAGGGGGCAGTCATGTGGGAAGGCAGGGCCTTAAGGCAGGACACAGGTCTCAACCACTCAGCTGTATTAGGCTGAAGGTCCTGACATTCCCTCCCAGCCTGGCCCTCCCAGCCTGGCCCTCCCAACCCATTCTCCAGCCTGGCCCGTCCCTCCCAGCCTCTCCTGTTCCTGCCCATTGGCCTCAGGGAGGCTGTAGGTGACCACCTGTCTGTGGCAGGGGTGAAGGCAGGTGTTTGGACAGCAGCACTCTGCCCTGCAGAGGGAGCACAGCCCAGAGCCGAGGGGTCCTGGCTGTCCTGTGGGACTGTGGGGCGAGGTGCTGGAAGGGGCAGAGGCTGATCCTCAGGGAGAGGGCGGGACAGGGGTCCCTTTCTCAGAATGCCACTATTTTTGTTTCTAAGATTCTAAAATCTCATGGAAGTGTGTGTGCACGCGTGTGTGTGCGTGGGGTTCCAAGCGCCTGGGCTCTGCTGGGGTTCGCCCAGATGGCGGGATGGTGTGAACACGTCTGCAGACCGAGCCCCGTCCACCTCTGACCTTCTGCTTGGAAGGTTTCTGGCCTTCCCGTCCCCGTCTCCCGTCGACTGCGCTTTTCCTCCCGGTGAGTCGGAGCTCCATGACCTTGCTCCCGGCTGGCCCGCCGCCGTCCACCCCGGGGCGCACTCCCTCCCGTCCCCTGTGCAAGGCCCCCAGAAGAACGTCCATGGCTGATACGGATGTAGGGGCCGCGGCCGCCACCCCCCTCTGCCCTCGCGGACCGACCCCAGCAGGGCATCCCACCCATCCCCCCCCACCGCCGCAAGAGCCTTTCCTACTTGTCAGCAGACAGACGGCTCCGCAGATAATATTATTCTTAAAAAATCAGTAATTATGTATTTGGTTACTACCAACCGCAGAGAAAATATGCATATTAGGGCGTCCGTAATTACAGAACAAGCACGTCCTGTCAATTACATTTTGCTACGATGTACCCTCTGTCCCCTTTATCTTAAAAAATTTTTTCAGAAACAATTATCATAAACATGAAAGTAAATCAGGCACCAGCGTCAGGTTAATGTGAAATCAGGGGTTTGTTTGAGCCCGTGGACGGGTTCTCTCCAGTGTCCCGGCCGTCATCACGAGGGCTCCGCAGAGGGAGACGGCCCCGCGGGCAGGAGGGCCAGGAGCTGCCGCCAGCCGGGAAAGGCCCCGGCAGAGGCCCCCGAGGAGCCCAGCAAAGTGCCTCACCATCCGGGCCAGCACCGAGCCGCCTATCTCTGGGCCTCCGTGGGGCAGGCAGGGGCGCGGACCCCACATGGCTCGTGCAGAAACCCCACATCTACCCAATGTTCTCCTTCCTGACCTCACAGCACACAAACAAACAAAAGGAAGGAAAGCAGAAAATGGGGCAAAGCTCACACTGCGGTCTCTCCCAGGGCGGCCACGTGAGTCGTCCACGCTCGGGAAGTGGCCGTGGCACCCCCGAATTGTCCGGGAGAAGCTTTCGGAGGAAACTGGTCGGCTTGTCCCTCCGGCTTCTTCCCTGGGTGCTTTCCCTTCTTCGGCCTGGAAGGGTGATGTGATGCCAGACATGCATCCGCCCTTGCGTGCACACGAGACAGCCCGGGGCTGGCTAACAGGACGGATGTGGACTCAGCCGTCTTGGTGCTGGAGCAGAGCGGGGCCTCAGGCTGTTGGGACGGCCCTGCGCGAGCCCTCCCACTTGCAGACTGACAGGATGCCAGGAAGCCCTCGGCACAGAAGCTTGTACTTCAAGGTGAAAAAATCACGAAGCCTTCGATGGCCCTTGTTCTTAGTCCTTAGTCCTGAGCCTTTGGCTCGCTCTTGGGGCCAGGCCTGAAGTGAGCATGGTGGCTGCATTCCAGGACGGGGTGCTCTCCTGCTGCTGAAGCCCAGGGGAGCCCCCGGCCTCGGGGCTGCCTACAGAAAGTCCCAGAGCTCAGCTCAGAGCCCCACCAAGGCTTCCACGAAACCAGCCACGGCTGCGTGATCTTTGAGAACACGTGGTGTATCCAGCCCTTCACACTGTCCACCTGCCCGCCTCCAGACAGACGTCCTGCACGGGGGCAGGGGGCACAGGGCTCTGAGGGGCTGTCCTTCCGTCCTGGTTGCAATGTCCCTCGGGGGGCCCTTCCCTCGTGGTGTTGCTTCTCTCCAGGGCCGTGGTCAAAGGTTCTGGGCATCCTGTCCAGGCAGCAGACCCGGCCAGGGGTCAGCTCTGTGGCTGGCAGCTCCTGGCGTGTCGTTCGCCCCAGCAAGCTACGCGATGTCATCTTTCCCACGTTTGCCTGGGTCTGGAGCGCATGGTGTGGCAGGAGCCCGGGTGAGCAGAGGCTGGCAGGGCCCCTGCTCCCTCCGCAGGTTCTTCCGGCCCACGAGCGCCTCCCTGGGCACCCGCGCTCCCTCTCCCCCTTTATTCAGGCTCCAACCAAGGGCCACCTGGGAGCCTCTCCAGGCCTGGTGGCCTCTGCCCTGATGTGGCGTCCTTTCTGCCATCGGTCGCCCCTGCTGGAGCTGACAGGCCGTGTGTGCTCAGACACTCAGAGGTACCAGGACCAGGTACCCTCGGACAGGGATGTGCTCTGCCCTGAACTTGGAAGGGAGCTTTGCACTTGGGTGTTCCCCAGTGATTGGAGAAGGACAGTGGGACGGATGAATGAGCAACAAACAAGCGTGTAAAACATTCTTCCCATCCAGCCGGCCGACCGAGTGTGGCTCTACGGGCCCTGCCTCGCTTGCCTCCCTGGGGCGCCGCCCCACTGACCGCTCAGACTTGGAGTGGCCGTCCCATTGGCCCCCGCGGCCGCAGCCTGGGAAGGCTGCTGCGGGTCCCCGAGGAGCCGGAGACGCTGGCCTCATGCCCTTCCCTTGGCCCAGCACCAGGGGGTCCCACAGAAGTCTGGACCTGAATGTCTGACCGCGGCCAGCACCGCCTGGAATCTGGTGGAATGAAGTCATGAGTCGGCGATGAGCGAATGACAGAAACTAAAACCAAATTTCAAATTGCTTAAAATCTAAGAGTAGAATAGAACTTTTTGAAAGAAAATAATCCGACAGCCAAGTTCTGTGTGCAAGACCGGAAGCCAGGGCCAGAAAAATAAGAAAGAAACAAAGAAATCTGTCTTCTGATTCCTCTGTGCGGGAGGTGGCCGGCTGGGTCCCAGGACGCGCCCCCTTCTGCTAATTAGCCTCCCCACACCTGCCAGGGGTCTCCTGGCCGCGGCGACGCCCCAGGGCTGCTGCTGGCCTGGGTCCCGGGAAGCGGGTTCTGGAAGCCGTCTCCCTCCAAGGAACAGACATGGCTGGCGTCCCCCTGACTGTGCCAGAGCCTCGCAGAGGCCACGCCCAGCTGTCGCCTCCTGTCTCTCACCCGGGGACACGGCTCCAGGACCCAGGCCTGCCGGCCGCCACTCACGGACATGGGCTTGGGCTGTTCGTGGCCACAAAGCAGATCTAAGGGGGCCTGACCAGGGGCCCAGCCCAGGCGGCCTCAGAGAGAAGCCCTCTGCCCTCCGCATGCACTGGGCTGTGGGCTCTGGGTCTGCGCGCTCGCGGCCTCCCCGCACGTGTGGGGCTTCTTGGGGCTCTCCGGCCCGGGCTGTCCTGAGTGTTCTCGCCTCGGGGAGGGGTGGGGGGCAGCACGACCGGGCAGGGGACTCGGTGAAGACCACGGAGGGGGAGCCCGGGTCCCAGGACCACAGAGCCAAGCCGGAAGCCCGTGTCTCGTCCGTCTCTCCCCTGCTCCCCCCACAGTGTGCAGCAGAAACAGGAACCGGCTTCCTTAACGAGGACGCGTCAAACAGGAACCTGCTTGGAGGGTCATCTGAAATCCCAGTAATAAACCATAAAACCACAAATTGTAAGAATGAGATGAATTTCAAAGTAAAGAAAAGTCCAACAATAAATAAGGAACCCCCCTAAAACACTGTGGATGACCCGGCTCCCGCCGACCTTGTCAGCTTCGCGCACAAATCTACGCACCCTGCCTGGGACGATGGCACCCATCGTGGGACGACTGGGGTCAGGGTCAGAGACGGAGAGAGAGACGGGAGGCCTACGCTGGCGGCTCCGACATGTTCCAGGGTCCCCACGAGAGGCAGAGGGTGAAGGGTGGGCGGCACTCAACCCCCTGGCCCGGCCCCGAGGGGTGAGTCCAGACCCAGGATTCCTCCCGAGGGAGGCCTCTGGAGACCCACGGCCTCTGGTCCCTGTGGGCAGACGTCCAGACTGGAAGGAGTCCCTGAAGCGGGGGGGCATCTGGCCAGCCCTCAGCCACACATGCTGGAGGGCCACTCAGGCTGGGCTGTGTCTCGCTGAGGTCCTGTGACACGGCACGCGTCAGCTCTGTGGCCACACGGCTGCGTGGTGTGCGGGACTGGTACAGTCTCTCTGCCCGGTAGCCTTTGGGACTGGCATGGGTGGGGTTCAGGCAGCTCAGAAACCCCCCATCCCAGCCACCCCCGCCACATGGTGCCCTTCCAGGTGGCCTCCCCACGCACCTCTGGACAGAGCCCCCCAGGTGCTGCCCCAGGGATGGGCTCCCTGTGGTTCAGCCCGGATCTCACATGGCCCCTTCCCAGGGCCGGCCCCTCTGGCTGGCAGGAGGACGAGGAGCCGCTTCCCTGCCCACCCAGCTGCGGTCCAGCCCCTCCCCTTTCCCTGGAAGCAAAGCCCTCGTGCCAGGCACTGCTGTTCCCCCCAGACCACTCTCTCGTTGCCCCAAAGAGTCCCAACCCCAGTGAAAGTGGAGTGCGAGCCCGTGGGAGCTGCTGGGGCCTTCCACTTTGGGGTATAGCCCAGCAGGGGGCTGCGTCCTTTCCTGGGGACTGCACAGCAGGGGAGGAAGAGGGACCGAAATCCTCCAGTTATTCTGTTTCCAGGACTGCCCACCTGGCGCAGCACCTGCTGGGTCTCCGGTTGTGGCCACGCCCCCTGCCGACCCTGCCCCTGGGCGCCGGGAGCTGTGCCCTCCCGGTGGCAGCTGCGGGACCCATCCTGAGCCCAGGGCAGGTGGGAGAGACCAAGCCCACGCAGGCAGGGCAGGGGCGGGCAGGAATGGCGAGCAGGCCTCTGGCCCCCAGGGCGCCCACACGCCTCCCCCTGCCCTCCCCTGTCCTCCCAGGTGGTCTGAATGCCGTGTGCCTGGCTCTTCACTGCTGCCCTCAGACACCCTCCGCTGTCCTAAAGCCCACACAGGCGTCTTGTCATCACGAGTCGGCTCAGTCCGTGGGACTCTGCCGGCCGCATGAGTATCACCGGCCGATCGCACGTGGATGGACTCTCCCAGCCCCTGGTGTTTCTCATAAACGAAGCCCTTGGCCAGGGTGGCCGCCAGGGTCGGCCCTCTGCACGCCGCCATGCCTCGGTGGCTGTCCAAGCAGGCGGCTCCCGGTGGGTGGGCATCAAGCTGTGGCTCCCACGCCGCTGGTGCTCCAGCCGCGAAAGCTGGCGCGGGCGTCCTCGGGCGGCGTTTCGGTTGGAGTGAGGAGACCCAGCCTGGAAACACCCAGGTCTCCCCCCGTTACTGCAAGAGTGGACAGCAACGAGCCTGGACCCCCATGCAGCATGATGGCCCTGGGCACGTCGCGGGCTGTGTGAGCCCTCTCAGGGCAGGGCGACTGGCGACCGGCATGGGGCGAGGCTCAGGCTGCAGACTGCGACACCGGGGTGGGGGGGAGGGGTGTCCTCCTGGGGCCGCCCCCTCCGCGGCTCCGAGCCCGGAGGCTACCAACATCCTGAATTTGGAGTATGTGCTTTGAAATTTCCCCACAAATACATATTCCTGTAAATATTAACAAGTTCATTCTGTTCTAAAAGTCTACATCCCAGATACACCGTGTGCGTCCCTTGGTGCGCATCCCCTCCCTGCGTGCTTTTCCACTGCCCGTCTTTGGGGCCCGCGGTATCCATTTCGGCACTCCGAGCTCCTTATTGACGAAGGTGCTGAGAAGCTGAGGATACGGCAGCCCGTTCCCACGTGGACCTGCCCCCTCCCCGGGCACCTGCTGCCCGGCTGTGACCACACCTGCCCTCAGCCAGGCCACCCGCTCTCGCCAGGGGGATGGGGGCCCAGCGGCACAGCCAGCCGGACCCTTCGCCACCTCCCTGCCATCGTGTGGATTTCTCTGATCCCTGCCGAGCGGGACACCTTTCCACGCATCTCCCTGTCTGCTCTGTGAGCCGGTCCCTGGCTCGGGGTCTCTGCCTGCCTGTCGGCGGGCTTGTGCGTACTCTCCGCGCCCTGCGATGTTTCCTCTGCCGTGGTCCACTCGTCTCTGTCCCCTCCCTTGGGTCGCGGCCGCAGGCTCGGATCTTAGTCTGACTTTGGACACAAGGCTCTTCCTTTCTTAAGAGAAAAATCACCGTTCGCTGCCTTGGTGGTAACCTGACTCTTCGCCTGGTTGTTGATGTCCTAATTCCTCTCCTCATTTCTTGTGTCCCCTCGCATATTTATCCTCTATTGTACGACTCAGGTTTCATTGGGTCCTTACAATGGTCTAACTGCTTTTTCCACCCTCTATCTAATCTAGCCTTGCGTGCCTGTGTGCGGGTGGGGACGTGTTTCCAGACCCAGGGTCTCACCATTGATGTCCATGATAGAAGCGTCCCCCGCGGCAGGCTTCTCTTCCCCACCTCCGCTTCCCTTCTCAGTTTGGTCAAAATAGCCTGGGATTGTCGAGCTATTGTTTACTTTTCAAAAGGGCCATTCTCTGGCGTCTGGCAAATCAGTCCCTTCCAGCCGGGGCTGATAGCGTTACACAGAGACACCCAGGCCTGTCGGCAACAAGTCTGAGAGCATTTATTTATCTTGATCACTTACAGGTGTCTGGCAAGAGGAAGATTTATTGAATTTTTAACTGTCAGTTAAAATAGAGAGTATTGAACTTTCTATTTTTGTACCCTTCCTGAGCAAGGTCAATACCGAGACGCCTGTCACCTGTCACCCCCGAGCTGATATTCATAATCCAAACAATCCTCGGCCTGTCAGGAGAGAAAAAGAAACAAGTTCCCTCTGCTTCCCTGATAACGGGAGGGACGGGGCACACGCCTCGGACCTCCGGAGACATCAGCGGGAGCGCGGGATCACGCGGCCACCCTCCCGTCCCCGTCCCAAGCCGGAGCCTGGCCCGCCAACAGGAGCGACTGACACAGGCCCGCACCTCTCCGGCCACACGGCCTCCCCTTGGTGGGAGCAGGGGGCGGTGTGGGGACCTGGGAGCCCCGTGGACCCAGTGTGAGGGCCACCCCTCCATCCTGACCAGCCTCGGGCAGGTGCACATCTCCACGGGCCTGGGTTCCTCACTCGGGATGTCCACTTATAAGAAGAAAGCAATATACTCGTGACACAGCTTAAAAAGTACTGACCCTTCTCACTCGAAATCCACCGGGGGCTGAGGCAGGCCTGGTGCCAGGCATCTGCAGCCAAGAAGGCTTCCGGGAGGAGGTGTCTGAGTGGGCCTGCGTGGGATCGGGACAGTGAGGACAGGTGGAGAGCGAAGGAAGATGTGACGGTGCCTGTCCCGAGGCGCCCATCGGGTGGCCCATGGGGTGGGTGTGAAGAACACTGTCAGTTTGGGACACACAGAGGGACGCTGGCCTGAGGTGAAGCAGGAGGCGACGGTCAAGGGTGGACAGGGCCTCCTGTGCCCCTCCTGCCCCTGTAAACCCAGGCTCACACCCAGACAGACGCCAGCCGGTGTCCACCAGCCTCTATGCTGCCCGACCATCTCGGCCCCTGGGGCCTGGTGACCACGGTCAGCCCATCGGGACAGGGGAGGCAGCACCCCTGGGTGTGCGGAACCTGCCATCGGCCGTAGCGGGGTGAGCCGGTGCCCGAGTCTGCCATCTCTAGGGGAGCCTCTGGGTCATTTACACTTGCTCTAAATTAAACTTCAAGCCCTCGGTCCTGAGCCCGAGAGGTGCCCCGGGTTCCCGCACGGCCCCTGCTCCCTGTAAGCTCGGCTGAGCCCGCGGGGGCCTGAGGGCGTGAGCGGAGCCTGGGGGCACACAGCAGGCGGGGAGCCTGGGGGACTTCCCATCCGACACCTCCTGCAGCTCCTGAAAACCCAGGCAGACGCAGGAGCTGAAGGACAAGCGGGACGCTGCTCCGGTCAGAAGCGAGCGGACGGGGCCTGATGAGGGCCGGATTCCCCGGAGAGAACTCAGCCCTGGGCACCCGGAAGTGGAGAAAGTTCCAGAAACTGGCAAGGCTGTGCTGAGACAGTATGCAACAGCTCGGGAGCCCCAACCCCCAACATGAGGGAGGGTTAAGTGCCAGGGAAGCAGACGCCACAGGGGTATGGACTCAGGGCCAATCCTGCACCCAGCGGTTGTTCCAGAGCCTTCCGTGTGGCTCTCACCCAGCTTACCTTCCAGGCTCTGAGCTCACGGAGTGCTGGAGCTGGGGAGACCCTCGGGAAGAGAGGAGGCCCCTAGGTGCCCGGGGGACACTGGAGTCGGAGCTCCTGGCAGGTGGGTCCCATAGCACCCACTGACGTACCCCAGTGAGCACATGAGGCCCATTCTCATGGCTTCGCAGAGCCCTGGGAGCCAGGAAGGTGGGGGGCACCCGACAAGGGCAACGGAGCAGGACGCAGGGCTGGGCTGGCTGGGGAGCGGGTCCGAGGAGGCTGGGGGCTGACTCGTGCTGGGGTCCCCGCAGTCGCACACACGGGCAGCCTGGGCAGAAGGAGGAGAAGCTAAGGAAGCCTCCCCCTCAGGCATGTTGAGATGTCACACGGGTCCGCTGTAATCACCCCAACACGAGGTCCGGGACATCCCCCCGTGAGGCTCCTGTGAGTCCGCTGGCCGGAGCTGCACCCCCCCTTGCAGTCTCCCCGCCCCTCTCCGGGCCCTGCGAGGCTTGCAGGTCATGGAGGGCAGCCCCGGCGGGGGTTCAGCCCAGTGCGGTGACCCTCTTGGTCTCTGCGCCTTCCCGTCCCCACAGAGCCTTTTCTTCCCCGTCATCTCCCCAGTCAGGTTCGGTGTTTGGGCGGCTGACTCCGGGCACCAGCCAGGGCTCTTCTCTGCCTCGGGGACACAGGCAGCGTCCGTCCCTCACGCCCAGCAGTCCTCGCAGCAGTGACTGCGCGTGGGTTGTCTCCACACCTGCGGTCCGGGCAGGGGTTGGGGAGCGGATCCTTGGTTAGTGGGAGGCCACACGGACGCTCACCCCTGCAGCACAGGGAGACCAGGGCTGTCCTCCGCCCACAGCCGGGGACAAGCTTCTGGAACACACGGAGTTGAAGTCACGAGGACGGAGTTTCAGGACATTCACAGAAGTCCCCGCACGGCAGCCGGCTGGAGGAGTCACTCTGAAACGGCCGCGGGGCAGGAATCGTCCGGGTAACGGGGACGGCCGCCGCCGCACACAGCCTCCTGCTCTGGCCCAGTTAGCCAGCCGCCGCCGCCCCAGGCAGCCGCCCGCACGCCCCGTCTCTGGCGGAGCTCCCCTTCCTGGAGCAGCACCGTCTCCAAGCTGCGTCCCCAGAGTGCGCCCCTGGGCCTGGGGGGGGGGGAGGCCGGGGCGGTTGTGTAAACACGGCCATGTTTCCTCCTCCTGCCCCAGAGCTGCCTGCCCCCCAGGGCCCGGGGAGTCCAGATCCCCACGTGCCCACCTTGCTCACAAGGCAGAAGGTCACCAGCAGGGGTCAAGTCAGCGCAATGACGGGGACACATGACAGGGCCCCAGCGTCAGTCCAGGGCCTGATCCACCATGAGGGCCACCAGAACCCATTGTGGCTACATGGGCCAGGATGCCCCTCTGGGCGGTTTCCCTGTGGGGATGGACCGCCTGCCTGGGGCCTCACACCTGCAGACCACAGGTGACCGTGGAGGCCACGATCCCCAAAGAGGGAGCCTTGGATGTGCCTCCAGGAGGAGGAAGGAGCTGGTGGGAGGCTGGAGGGGCCAGAAGGAGGAGCCACACCTAGGATGCCACATCCAAGCCACAGCTCGGGGTGGGCTGGGAGTGGACAAGGGCTGTCCTTCGACTCAAGGCCAGATGGCCACGTGGATGAGCCGTGGACGGCAGACCCCCACTCAGCCCCCTGATGGCCGCCTCTCCAGGGTTTCTGGGCCAACAGGAACTCGTCTTCTTCATATTAACAGACTTCCGGATGCTTCCACGGGAAGCTCTCGTTTTGGCTGTCACCGTGAGGAGGGCCCGACACCCTGGTCAGGTAGGACAGCCCGTGACATACTCATCAATAAAACAAGAACGACCTTGAGCAGCTACTAGCTTTTCCCCTCCTTTACACCGCCTGCTTATCCGCACCCTTACCGACATTGTGGGACGCGTCCTCTTACTCGCCGGAGGTCGTGGCCATCATGGTAGCCGACGCTCGGCTTTCCGAACGCGCCCCTGGAGACAACACCCAGACCCGCCTCGGCCCCCGCTTCACGGCTTGTGAATATACGGGGTACTTGGTGTCGGAGAATCTGCTCCTGCCAGGGGCACCTGTTCTCCTGGTCGTGGGCGTGTGTTCCCGCAGGCAGGCGTGCACGCGCACACGGGCACCGGGTGCCTTCCTTTCCGTCATGTGCCATTCGGGGTCTCCGGGCCAGAGGCGCCGGGAAGGGTCTGGATCCGCGGACGCTGCACGCAGAGCAGCCCTGGCAGACGCGCCTCCCGCTGGAGGTTTCCCGGAAGACGCAGGTTATTCCAGCACCGCGGGACAGTTGGCACAGCTGGATACAAGGTAAATAAATGACAATCAGTCGCTTTCTCTGTTCCCGCCGCTTGCTGCTCCGCACAGACGGGGAAGACGTCCTCGGGCTCAAAGACGTCACGAGAGATGCAGGTGTCCCAGTACGCGGACAGGAACAGTGTGGACCCGGACTTGGAGGCTCCAGGGAAACTCAGCGTGATGGAGACGCGATTTCCTCCACGGGATTTCATGGCGCTCAGCTGGGAGGACTTGTGCACTGAGCGCGCGGTCGGATAGAAACCGGCCCAAGGAGACGCAGCGTGTTCACACGGAGGGGGAGCGCGGCCCGTGTCCCAGGGCGTTCAGAGAGAGGGTCACGGCGAGGGAGGGCTCACCGTCCCGGGTGTCGAGCTCGGCACCCTGCAGCTGGGATCCGGCGTCCACACAGACGCGTGGAGCAGGGCGGCGTCCACACACAGCCCCCCACGGACTCCGCATTTCACGGAGAAAGAACTGTTCATGGTATTGGCACCAACAAAGTGGCCGTCCGTTCAGAACAAAAAAGCATTCCTGCCCTACGGTTATAATAAATTTAGGACAGATCAACTGTCCACAAGTAAAACATAGAAACAGAAGAAAACAGGAGACTCTACGTCTTCCTCTAAAACAAAGAAGAAAATCTGGAGGAAGGTTCACCTAAATTTGCAGGAAGCACCAAGGAGCCGTAGTTGAGAATACGGGCACAGCTCACTGTGGGACACGCCGTTCTCCTGTGTGAGCCACAGACCCACAGACCCACAGACCCACAGACCCACAGACCCACAACCGGGCGACAGTGGGTGGTGCCGACAGGCACGAGCACTGGGCACACATGCGCGTCTTCCATGGACGAGCCTGAAAGGACTGCTCTCAGATCCCGGCGACCAATGACCCGTCCAGTCAGGAGCTGCCCGCTCCCCCAGGCCTCGCCCATCCTGCTCCCCCAGGCTGGCCACCCTGCAGGGCAGGGTTGTGCGTCCACGAGGACATCTCCCTCGTCTCCTAAGGGCTCTGGCCCTTCTCCTGCCCAGGGGTGCCCAGGGTGCGGTGGTCTCCATCCCTCTGTCCTGCCTCCCTGCCCAGCACTGCGGGCCGCTGTGACAGCCCGGGTCCCGTCCTCGCCAGCCATCAGCTCATTTCTGCTCCCGTAGAGGGGACAGAACCGACCCCGCGGGTGACCTGACGGTGCGCACCTGGGTCAGCGGCCAGCTCGTGGGAGGGCTCAGCAAGCTCCCGCTGCTGTCCTCACAGTTTCCCGGGCTGCCTGGACGTCTGAAACGTGGGACAGTAGCAGGCCTGTCCTCTGGGCTGTTCTGAGGATTAGCCGAGGTGCTTCTGCCCCAGGTGGGTCCATGATGACGCTCGGTGATGTGAAGCCCGTCCCCGCAGTCGCCGCGGCCTGGTCTCTCACCCCTGTTCCTGTCTTCCGCCCACATGCAGCTGGGGGAGAGGAGGACCTTCCAGGAGGGGGCACGGCTGGCAGCCGGAATTCCAGAGCGACTGTGAAGGGTGGAGGGTTGCAGGCAACGTCTGGGGTCCCAGAGGACAGAACTGGGGAGGACACATGGGGGGGACAAGACACGCCCTTGGGTGTGGCCCTTGGGGGGACGTGTGACCCGGGGCACAGGGACGGATCCGGGTGGTGAGGACGGGGGCCAGACTGAGGGCCGTGGGCCGGGAGCAGGTGAGCAGGTCCAGAACGTCTTTCCCGGGCTCTGGGGGTGGGAGGGGGCAGATGCAGAAACCAAGAGCCTGCGGGGCGGCGGGAGGCCGTTGGGCTGTTTGTTATGTGGAGTCGGTTGTACTTTGCCTTGTTGACGGCCGACTCAGCAGGTCTGGGCCTTGCCCCGAGGCAGCGAGGGGCTCCGTGGCCCTGACCCGGAGCTTCGGCGCTCGTGGCCTGCAGGGCACCCCGGCGTGCTCCCAGAGCACCCACATCCTCCCCTCCAGAGCTCAGCTGGAGCCGTCCAAGTCCCAGCCGGCCTCTAGGGGGTGGAAGTGATCCGTGTGCCGCAGCCTGCTGTCCCCAGGCTCCCAGCAGCCCCAGTGAATGCAGCCACCTGCGGGGGGGCTCAGCGCACAGGGCTTCCCGCGTCAGACAGGTGGGCGGCTCCTGGAGGCGGCCAGCGCCACGCCAGGCAGGGTCAGCCGCCGGGCCTCCATGGCGCGAGGACGTCCGCAGTGAAGACGGGGCATCCCTGGGGGTCCCCAGAATCAGCACCTCCCTTTCCCCTGGGAGGCCCGGCCCCTCCCCGGCCCTCGCAGAGCCCTGTCCGGCCGGGGCGGCAGCGTCATTGGCAGGACGGGCGTCTGGCTCCCCCAGACTCCCTGAGCACCGTGCGCCCTGTAAGCCGTAGCCCGTGGGTGCTGGGATTTCGTAGAGTAAATAAAATGTATATTTCCTATACTCGGTGAGAACAAAAATCAATATCACACGTGTACCAGTGCTAGACAGGCTGGGAATTATTACGAGTGACATGGGTCTGCACGCCAGGCAAGGACATTCTGAATACGTTAGAGGAATAACTCATGCTTTCGTTATGGTAATGTTTTTATTTAGGACTTCCTTCCGTGCCAGAAAACACGATTCTTACTTAGCAACGCAGATCAGTCTCCATCCTTCTCCAAACATGTAAACAACAGCGCAAGCAGCATCGGGGCCCGAGAAGCAGGACGCCCACCCCTTGGGCCAGCATGACGCACGGCAATGAGCAGGGACCCCCCGAGCCCCTGCCCCAGCACCCCGGCACTCCATCGGGGCTGAGCTGTCCCCAGACTTGGCCCTGGAATGATGGGGCAGGGTCCTGCCTCAGCCACAGAGACTCACCCCGCTCCACGCCCACCTCCCCTGCAGAGAGGAGCCTGCCAAGCAGTGTTTACCGTGAAGTTTGCTCATTGCCATTTTGAGGTCTTTCTGGGCAATGGGGTCCTGCTCACCAGGCTCTGCTCCCCTATTCTCACCCTCCTGAACCATTATCCTTACCCTATGCAGCCTGGGGGGGAACTTCCTGGAGCAGACAGAATTGGGGGGACACGGTGGTGCCCATCCAGCAGACTCCAACAGAGGATGAGACGTACGTGGCCCGCATGAGACCCAGGGCTCCAGTCGCGTGAAGGATTCCAGCAGAGACCAGCAGGGCTGCCCGGCAGGACCGCAGCACCGACGCTGGCCCTGTGAGGGTGTGCTCTCTGGGTCCCCACAGGACACCCCAGCATCTGGAGTGTCCTCGCCCGCGTCAGGGGCTAACACCCCAGCATCTGGAGTGTCCTCGCCCGTGTCCCAAGGCCCACTGGCGTCATCCTCTGTTGAATGAGCCCGAACTTGGGTGGCTCGAAGTTCTTGTCCCCTGCCCGAGGGTGCCGGGTCTCGGCCAGGGAGGGAGAAGCTGTGGGGAGTGGGGCCTCCTTGCACCCCATCAGATGTGCCTGCACCCCGTGAGTGGGGACGGAAGGGTTGCAGGGAAGGGGAGGTCCCAGGACCCCGGACCCGCTGGCCACCTGCCCACCAGAAGCAACAGCTGGGGCTTCGGCCTCAACCCTGGCAGGTGGGTCGGGGTCCGGGCTCCCTGCACCTGCTCCCTGGAGGCTGAGCGTCTGTCCTGTGGCGGAGGGGCGGCAGGGTCCTGGGGTCTCAGAGCTTGTGTCCTCCGCCAGCCCCGATAGCCCGTCTTTAGACAGGACCCAAAGCATAGCAGACTGGGGGCCCAAGTGGGCCCCGGACAACCCTACGCTGCCCACACGTGGCAGGTCCTGTCCGTGGAAGCAGGGCATCCGTCCCCCACCTGCCGGCTCTGCTGTGGTGCACACAGACGCATCCCTCCCTCTCTGGAGCAGCGTCGTGGCCCCGGGAGGAAGGCCGGGCCGCTGGGAAGACCCGCGAGCCACGGGCAGCCCAGCCCCGGGCGCTGTCCCCGCCCATCCCCTCTGCTCTTGACGGTGGGGATGCATGGTCCGGAGGCCCCGGGGAACAAGTGGGTGTCCTCCAGCGGCCCTACCTTCTGATGCCCCGAGGAGCAGCCGCAGCCACATCACCGTGGACCCAAGGGCCGCCTCACAGGTGGGAAGACGGGGCCTGCGTGGCGCTGAACACGGTCACACAATCCAGAACAGCTCATGTTTGTAAAATGAGCACAAGTCCCCGCTGCGCACTGGGACCGCGGCTTCCGCAGGGTCCTGAGCGCCAACGGCCAGACCCGTCAGGCCTTCGCTTTGGCTCCAAGGTCGCTGGCGGCAGGTGGAAGCCGGGCATCCCCGCGGCTGCAGGCCCAGCACACGCAGCTGCGAGCCGGGACGTCCTCACCCTAAGCAAGGGGGCGGGAACGCCATTGCCATGGACCCACAGTGGCATCTGGGAACTGACTCTAGTCTGCCCCAGAGGGGCCGTTTAACCTGGCAGGTCGTGAGAGAACAGCCCCCGTGAGTACCTGCGGGTCCGCACACCTCCCTGGCCTGGCGGAGAGCACCTGATGGAGACGCCTCAAACCCCACTTCAACCATCTCTCAGGGCCAACAGGAGCTGCTTTTCCATGAGGCCTCAGGACGCAGAGTCCAGATCTGCAGCGACGGGGCCGTCCTGGGACTGGGGTGGGGCCTGGGGAGCCGTCCGTGCCGGGGTGGACAGGTCTGTGGTTCCGTTTGTGGAGAGTGGAGTCTCGGAGAGGGTCTCCCTCTCCCACCCATCAAGGTGGGGGCAGCCCATCCACCACGGACGAGAGACCCAGGAGCGAGGAGCTCTCTGTGCTGAGATGGCGGCTGACCATGACGAGAGTGGGCAGGAGAGGGGTGTCCCTCGTAGGCCACGGAGGCAGGTCTGGGCTGCTGGGTGGCACGGGGTGGGGACCCTTCCCATTCCGGCAACCCAGCGGCACTGGGGAATCCTCAGCACTGAGGCAGCAAAGACAGAGCATCCCCACTGGGGAGACCCCCGTGCGCCCCTCCTGCCCTGCCCACATCCCCCGCGGCCTGGACGTGCTCAGAGCTGTGGAGAGCGCAGGCTGCCAATGGAGGTGCCAAGTGGGGCATCTGTTTCCCTGAGTTGTCTTTGCAGACTGGACTTGCTGCTGTTTGCACACACGGAAAGAGCTCCACGCTTCCCACGGGGTGCTGGTCTCTCCTCGCACGGACCACGGTAAATATTTGGTTAGCGCTACGGTCCCCAGCACTGCGTGCGGCTGCCCCGCTCCTCTTCCGAGAAAGGAACCGGCTGCCCTGAATGCCGGGCCTCCTTCCCCACGAGTGACACTCACTCCCGGGCTCCAGGGACCCAGAATCGCGGCTCACTTTCAGACTCAAACGCCCAGACCTGGGTGGGGACCCCGTGCCTGCTCCCACCAGCTGGCCCTGAGCCAGGAGGGCCGAGACGCCGCCACCCCGCACGGCTCCCAGGGGTTCTGTAACTTAGTGACAGCATCTTCACGGGACGCTCCGTGCTCCCAGCCACATGCTGTCCTGCAAGGACCCTGGGGTCTGTCTGCAGAGCACAGGGGCTGCCCTGCCTGGGTGGGTGTCCGGTCAGTGGACAAGTGGGCGGGCCCAGGGCTGCCAGCAGAATTCTCCAGAGGCCTCGGAAGATGAGCCAGCCTTCCGCGGACGTGTTTGCTCTGCGGCCGGTGGTACGGAGCTTGACCTGGCTCAGCTCAGGTCAGGTCATGAGTAGGCCTAAGCTTCCTGGGCGTGAAGACATCAAGCTGCTTCAGTTTTGTCCTTTGGGAAACGGAGCTGTTGACCCTCAGAGAACAAGGTCACAGAGCAGGAGGCTCTCAGGGGTCTAGGCCACCCATGAACTCCTAGAGAGTGGCCTGCAACGTGGAGACGCAAGGGGTTGCTTTGGCTGAAGTCCCTGCGTGTGCTCACACGTGTGCTCGACGGCGTGTGTCGGTGTCTGTGCACACGCATGCGTCTGGGCGTGTACGTGCGGGGGGTCCGCGTCTGGGCACACGCCTGTGTCTATGTGTGGAGTGTGTGCATACGTGTGCGTGTTGGGGACACTGCCTCAGTGCCGTCATCCCCCTGGAAGCTCTGAGTCCTCTCCCCAGAACCCTCAGTGGGCACAGGGAGGGACCCGGGGGCCCTGAGATGTGAGTGTGAACCAGGTGATCCACCTCAGGCCGGCCGCTGTTGGGTGCACGTGGGCTGCCCCACTTCAGTGCTTCTGCTCTGTGCCTGCCCCGTGCGTATCTGAGCACTGGCGCGGGTCCCACCGGAGCGGTCAGCACGCCGGGCTCGGGGGCCCGCCCAGACCCTCACCCTGCCGGCCGGGCAGTCCCGCTGTCGGGTCAGCACCTCCGAGGACACTCTGGGTCACGGTGGCATCTCCTGGACTTCCCTGGAAAGTGGGGACGACGGTGCACAGCCTGGACGTCCGTCCTCGGATGTGACGGGCAGCTCCACCAGCTCTGGAGATCCAGGCTGGACACCGTTGCCCCACGCTGCGTGGAGCCATGTTCCTTCCCCGTGTCCCCAGGGTGGTCGAGGACACGATGCTGTCCTGACTCTGGGTCTTCTCCACACTACCTGTTCTCACCTCCCTTCCCCTGACCACATTCAGTGTCTCCATCTCCGACGCTCTGAGATCTCACAGGGATGAGCTTGTGGAGTCCGTCTTTCCATCTGTCTGTCCGTCCGGGGATGGGGACAGATGGTGTCCTGACGTGAGCTCCTGCTGGGGCCCCAGCCTGAACTGGGCGTCTGCTCTGTCTCCTTGCATACTCCTGCCCCGTCTAGCCCTTCTTCCTGGAGCACACTCAGCCCCACAAGCACGCCCCGTGCCCCCTGCCCTCATTAGGAGCCCGAGTTAATGACCTGAGGTGCCGTCAGGTGAGCGGCCCTCCTCAGTGTAGCCTGAGAGGTGTGGGGTCTCCTCGGCTCACCAGTCGGGCCCCTGAGGGCGCGGGGACGCAGAGCGCGAATCCTGGCGAGGTCAGGCCCGAGGATGAAGAGCGGCCAGCGCCAGCTGCGTGTCCGGGAAGTGGGGAACAACGCGCGGGCTCTGAGCGTTTTCATGTCAACAAAGGAGGGGAATTCGTCTGATTTCTGCAAGATTACGTCCTCTCTGAGGTTCCCCAGATGAGCCAGGAAGCAGGGTTGAAGCCCCAGGGTCCACGACGGACATGTGTCAGTGCCCGTCCTGCTGCCGTGCTGGCTGGGCCGGGTGCAGAGAGCCCTTCTGTCCCTGCGAGGTGACTGCAAGGGGAGGTGGCTGGGCCCGGCCAGCGGGAGCAGAGTCCAGGGGGTCCCCAGAAGGGAGAACGCGCTGGGTGGTCGTTCCGGGTGTGTGGGATCAGACAAGAAAGGAGCGGGCCGGGCGTCTGGGGAGGAGGTGCTGGACGAGGTGAGGGGCAACATGACCCTGGTCTGCCTCCAGGCCCTCACAGCACCCCAAGGGGACACCGGGACGGGGTCGTCTCCGTCGTGAGCCCCAGCAGGAGCCTGCAGACAGCATGAGGTCTGCCCATGTCGGCCCACAGCCCTGCCCGCTCATGGACGGGGAACATCACTGTGGGGCGGGCAGGTGGCGGGCCAGGAGCCCCTCGGGGTGGGACCACGGGTCGGGCCTACGTGGGATTACAGAGGCTGCATGGGAGGCCAGCAGGTCCTCGGCCCAGGTTCCCGGGGGCATGGCTGTCTGGGGGCATGCCTCCCTGGGATGCTGCCGTGTGCAGAGAGAGTGTCCAGAGGGACACGGAGGCCCCACGGGGTGCCCAGCTGGGGTGGGACCATCCCCAGTCCCCGGGGGCTGAGCACAGGGCAGCGCGGCCTGATAGGCAGGCAGGATCTGAAGCGTCTGTCACCGGAAGGTGGGTCCAGGGCAGCCCCTCCTATATCCGAGCCGGAGAGCAGAGAGCGAGGCCGGCTGGGGGCCCGGGCAAGGCTCCGGTCTGCAGCTCTCCCGGGGTCTGGCGGAGCAGAGAGACACCTCCCAGGAGCCACCGGCAGGGAGAAAGCTCCCCACGTAGGCAGGAGGCCAGGGGTGACCCCGCAGCTCTCTCGTGTTCTGGGGGTTGTGTTTTGGGGCCTCCTGGAGAAATACAGTCTCCTCACCAGGCCGCTGGCTCTATAGGGAACCCCGAGTGTCCTGGGGACGTAAGCAAATGACCACAGACACTCACTGACCTCCCATGTGGAGCCAGAGCCTGAAATCCAGGTGTGGGCAGGCTCTGGGTCGGGGGGTCTGCCTGGCCTTGTGCAGCTCCCGGGGCTCCTGGGTCCCTGGCCTCATGGCTGTCTCCGGTGTCTGCCTCTGTCTTCAGGTGGCCTGTCCTGCGTCTCTGTCACTGCAGCAGGGCCCTGGTGAGTCTGCTGTGGCCACATCTTTACTTGGCCGCGTCTGCCAAGGCCTGTTGCACCAGCAAGGCTGATTCCCAGGTCCTGGGGCCGGACGCGGACCCGTGTTTGGAGCTGGCGGTTCCACTCACTGCGCAGCCCTTCTGGCCTCGGCAGAGGGACGGGCCTCCAAGAGCCGCTGCCTCGTCTCCTGCTGCTCCCGGGGGGCTGGGCACGAGCCCTTTGTGTCTGTCCCTCCTCCGCAGAAGAGATGTCACCGGGAACTTGCTGCGGCACGTGGCCACGGGGCAGAGCCTCCAGCGCTGTTTTATTATTATCTTTATACTGAGGTCAGAAGCTTTTGGAATCAGCCATTGAAGCAAGACGCCGGCCCTCACCTACCCGGTGGCGAAAACAGCCGTCACGGTGGACAGAGACCGTCTCAGCGGGTGCACTTGTGGGCAAACGAGCACCGTTTTTCAGGGGTGGCTTGTTCACTGTTTCCTTCTTTTGGACCGAAGTGCAGAGTTCTCTTGAAGTCGGAATGTGACCCACGACGTGTCCACGGCGAATGCTCTGTCCCCGGAGAGACAGTGTCCACGTGGGAGCCCGCATGCGGACACATGCGTGAGGACAGCGTTCTTGTGGCAAAATAAAGAGGGAGGAGGGAAGCAGGCGTCAAGGCCACGGAAGCACCCACCACATAGGGCCTCCGGCGCCCACGGAGCGAGCCACGGACTGAACCAGCAGGCAGGAGACTCAGCGCTCCTGGCATGGGTCTCAGGGGCCGGGAACTCGCCCCACGGGCTGGCTGAAAGGCACGTGACCGAAGCCAACCAAAGCAGGCGTCCATGCCGTAGCTTGACTTCATGCACAGGAACTGTTTTAGATGAATTTAAAACAGTAATTTGTCCATCATTAGAGGCTAAATCCTGGGATTGAAAATTACATGAACCGCTTCTGCAAACAGATGGTCAGTGATCTCGGTGTTACTGTTCATACCGTGATCCGTTAGTGCTTCTCGATGAGTTCGGCCTCACATGCTGGTGGGAGGGTGTCGGGGAAGGAGGGTCCGTGAGTCCTTCCAGGCCGCAGAAAGCGGGGAGGAGTGCGCGGCCCTGCGGAGCCCAGGGCTTGTGCCCTGAAGGAGGGCAGCACGTCCGTCCTCCCGGCCTGAGGGGACGCGGGCAGACGCGTGCGGACTCTATCCCAGGAACAGCGCGTCCCGGGCCGTGGGGCTGTCCACTGCCCGCTCCCGCACGGCTGGCCGCCAGTGCTTTCCCGATGACACTCGTGGTCGGCGGTCATGAGGGCAGCGTGCGTCGGTGCGAGATGACACAAGGCCCAGGTGTGGATGTTCCCAGTATCGCCTGCATTACACGTGCGTGTGTGACCAGCTTCCCGTGTGTGCCGTCCGTGCGTTTCAGGCTCACAGGGGATCCACGTGAAAGGTGGACGGGGGTCAGCAGACTCTCCCATCGCCAGGGCCCCCGAGCTCTGGGGGGCCACTGCCGGCGGCCACTTTCCTACCAGGCTCACAGGACAGGCCTTCGGGACCCGCTGTCCCTTCCCAGTTCCCCAGCTCTCTCCTCCACCGGAAGGTGTGCGGCTCACCCCCCTGCAGGGTGCCGCGGGTCCAGGCGGAGAGGCAAGGCCCACGCACCACAGCGCCGTCCGCTCCACGCTTTCTGGAGACCATGCAGTTCTCTGGATTCTCAGGTCCTCACAGTGCCGAGGGATCCCATGAACGCGGGAGTCTGGCCTCCTAACTACGTGTTAGCAGATGGCAGGGGTTCCCTCCGTGGCTTTGGGCATCCCGCCTGTGGGCTTGAGCTCACACATGTGCACGCGAGCACGTCAGGGCCGCGGCACGGCCAGGCTTCTGGGCGGTCCGATGGCTGGAGCAGGTTGGAATCACAGGCGGTGTGGGGAGCACCCCACTCTGGTGTCCGATCAGTGAGGGCCTGGAGGCAGCGGCCGAGTCCCTCCGCATGCACACGTCCAACCTGCCCGTGAGCCCCCTTTCCCTCCCCTCGCTGGATGCCCCAGACTGCCCCTCACGGTCATTCTGTCTCTTTTATAATCACATGAAACACGTCGCACTGGTAAGTGAATGCTTGTGTCGTCTTCCTGTGGCCAGAGAGGGTGGTTGTGTCCCTCGCCAACAGATGGAGGCACGGAGAGGCCCCATGTCCTGCTGTGTCACATGGGACGGGGGAGGAGGGTGGCCTGTGGGAGGAGAAGCCTTCCTGCTGGCCACAGAGCTCGGGGGACAGGGACAAGGGCAGGGACACCGCTGAGTCCCCACCCCCACTCCGCCAGGGGTGCAGGGCTCAGCGGGGAACGTCCTCCGGACTCCCATCGAGGAGAGCTCTGCATCCCTAGAAGCACTCAGATGACTTCTCCACTCTTCCACTCTCGAGGAATGAGGGCCGCCCACGTCGAGCACAGGTGCCCGCACCCCTCCCCTGGCAGGCCTCACGAGCACGCACTCTGCCCAGCCGACCGCAGGCTGCTGAGGGCAGAGCCCACCCGGATCTCCCCACCCCCTACCCCTTCTCCATCTGGAACAGGGAGGGCAGGGGCGCCTGGGGGCTCAGGGCTGGTCTTGCTGCCCTGTACCCAGTACCTGGTAGCCAGTGTCCAGCACCCAGTGCCAAGTACCCGGTACCCAGCAACTGGTACCCACTGGTACCCAATGACCCAGTACCCAGTGCCAAGAACTTGGTACCCAGTACTCAGTGCCAAGTACCTGGTACCCAGCACCCAGTGCCAAGTAACCACCACTCAGTGCCCAGCTCTACACCTGGGTGGATCCCTGCCTAGGCCCAGCATGTGGCTCTGCACCCTCCTGCCAGCACTGCCCCGAGCTCCTCTTCTCAGCACCCACCCACTTGCTCTCCAGGTGCTCAGACACCTGCTCTCTGGTCAGTGGCCTCTTTGGAGCCCGACCCTTACTCACGGCCTCCAGTTCCAGCCCACCCTTCTGGATGCCTCTGCCCAGAGCCCCCAGCTGCCGCTGTGCTCCCCAGTGTCGTCCTCCGTTACTCCAGCGGTGCGGGCTCTGAAGATCCTGCTCCTTTCGGACCCCACCTTCCCTCTGGGTTGGAGGATCCGACAGCTCCCTCCCCCGTTTCTCCCCCATGGCGCGCAGCCAAGCCCATCCCCAGGGAGCCGTGCACAGATGGCCGTGCACCTGTCCTTGCCAGCCCCGGGAGCCCACAGCCAGTGGGGCTCATGGTACCATCGTGCACAATCAGCAGGGAAAAAAAGCTTCAACCATCCCCTCTCCTGCAGAGGGAAGAGAGGCAAGTGTACACCCCTGAGTGTTGTCCCCAGATCCATCTGTTCCAAGGCCCAGAGATGAAGCCAGACCACCCTGAGCAGGGGCACAGAGCCACTCTGGACAAGAGGGCTAGTCCCTCCCACTCCACGTGTTCCAGGCCCCCGTGGCACGTGGCACCAGCCCTACCCTGGTCCTGATTACTTGCCTGCTGTCAGCTGCCCACAGCAGCTCCCATCTGAGGGGCTGGGGGTCAGATGGGAGCCGTTCAAGGTCGATCCGGTCAGGGTGCCCCCCACTCCCTGGCCAGCAGAAGTGCCCAGAAGCTGGCGGGGGACCCTCTGGGTTCCCGCCCCATCCTCCTGTCCCCACCCCAGCGTGCCAGACCGCGGCTGTGCCTTTAAAGGCTGCTGTCTGGAAGCCTTCGATAATTCTTCCTTCCAAAGAGACCTCACCTCTAAATTGATTTTTCAAGAGCTCTGGCTTTTTCCCCCCCAAATTGAAAAGGGTTTAACACAATTGACAGATTACAAAAATAGGTCTATCAAAGTGATTTTTCTTCTCAAGGGAAAAGCCGTCCCACCCCAACGTGCCTGCGTAGTTGTGGGGGGGCGGGTTGCTCCTCGCACAGGACAGAACAGAACACCCCTAGTTTCCAAAGCTGCGAATTCCAATGGCACTTGGGGAGACTGTGCTGTGAGGGTAGGAGTGGGGTGACCTCAGCCTCCGGCTGACAGACGCACTCCAGCCCCGGGGGTGACACCACCTCCTGGGGGTTAGGCTGGACCCCAAGCAGGGAGGAGGAGGGGATGGGGCATCTCCTGGTCTCCAGGCTCCCCCACTACCTCCCTGGGCAGGGGGATGGCAAATAGGGTACCTGGAGTCGGATCCTTTGCTCAAGGTCACACTCCGGGCCCGGTGGGACCAGGGCTGGGCCCCTCCGAGGCGAGCCTGATGCAAACAGCATATCCTCTCTCGAGGCCGCGGCAGGAGACATCCCGAAGCACCGGGCCGGGGCGCCAGCCCACAGCGGCTTCTTTTCCCGGATCACCAGAGCACATTCCAGATAGAAATCGTTCCCTGCACGCACCGCACGCCCGCCCGGGGCAAAGTTGACTTCATGATTAGATAAATTATCAAGCGTGCCATTTATCTGCCCATCTCTCTAATTAGCCTTCCCGGCTGTATCTGCCGCAGACGTGCGGGTTCTGGTCTGCACCTGTAATAAACCGAGGGGAGGCTGCGGCTCTAATCTCCAGAAGCCGGGAGATAACAGATTCCGCCTGTTTACTCGGGATTACGGGCGAGCTCTGCCCTTGAGCCGGGAGTGATTGTTTTCTGAGCCGACTTTGAATTGGAAACCTTGTTGTCTTTCAAAGAAACGGGCGCCTGCAGTCGCAGCCAGGCTCAAACGCGGCATGGCCGTCGCCAAGGACCCGGCGAAACAGGAGCCGCTGCGCGGAGAGCCAGCCGGAGGCCGTTCAGCTAATCCCCCAGAGCTGGGCCGACCCGATAACGCGCACCTTAGCAATAATTAGACGCTTAGTAGGCTAATTATTTTGTGAATAAAATCAAACAAAATCAAGTAATTAAACAGCAGACAGAGAATGTCTAAACTCCTGGTCCTGAACCCTGGTCCAAGTTCCACCCGACAGGGGGTTGATGAATGAAGATGGAGTCTCCGTGCACTGCCGGGTCCGTGGGGCCTCACAGGGCAGGGTCGGGCACTGCAGTGTCCTTGGGGAAATGGTGGGTGACCAGCCCGGAGGCTCATTGGGGGAGGGCGGCCTGGGCAGGGGGAGTGAGGCGAGGCTCTCCTGGGCCGTTGGCTCCCCGGATGCCCACTCATTCCTGGGCGGGTCTTGCCTCCACCCTGCAAATGGGTGTGCCCACCCGCGTCCTCTGGGAGCCAAGATCTGTCCCACGACCCTCCACGTGCCACCATCATGGTCTGGTGGAGCCAGACTCAGATGCCAGGCTCTGTAATCAGCTGGGCACTGCACGGAGGATGGCTCCTCCTACCACCTACCCAGGCAGGGAGACTCCTGGGCCCTCACAGCACCTTCCAGATGGTGTTCTCGGACATGCCAGACCCGGGAAGCAAGTCCTCCCCCATCTGGGAGTTCATTCTGCTTCTCACCCTTCTAACTGTGGTGCTCGGCTTACCATCCGTCCGATGATCATTTCCTGGGTGGGTCTGGAGGCCGAGGCAGGGGCCCGTGGAACTTTCTCTGCAAGACGCCAGGCACCCAGTGGAGACCAGGGCTCGGCAAGCGTGTTTTCTACGGGGTAGACGGTGAAGGGCAGTGATGGCGAGCTTGATAAGGGCTAGTAATTCAATAAAGGGGCAGAATTCGGACAGTTTCGGCTTCAGGGATCCACTGGTCCTTGTCATGCCGGCCCCACTCTGCGGTCACAGTGCAAAAGATGCCAGAGATAATAATCAAATAAATGGACGTGGCTGTTTGTTTGCCAATAAAACTTTATTTACAACAACAGGTGCTGGGCCGGATGTGGCCTCCGGGCCATGGCTGGGGGCCCTGATGGAGATGAAGCTGTTCAAATCCACCTTCCTCTTTGGGGAGATGCCCTCTGTAACACGGGCGCACCTGCTCCTGTCAGGACTGGGTCTGGTGGCCGGGAACGTTTTTTCCTGAGCCCGTGGTCATCAACGACCCATCGAGCAGCTCCGCGTCCCCCCACGGCGGTGTGTGGGGGGGAAGCTCCCACCTCAATGGCTGACACAATCGTACAGCGTATTCTGTGCACATCAGTGGACCTGCCAAATTCCAAAATAAGAGAACAAGCGATTTCACACCAAAACACCAAGCACAGAGTTCACGTCTGCACCTGGGAGGCAGTGCACCCGAGTGCTGAGGGCCAGTCCCCTTTCTGTCCTGCCCACAGTGGCTGTTTGTCCCTGGCCATTCACGTCCCTCCATTCAAATCTCATTTTTTACATCTTTTTTTTTTTTTAATTAATCCTCAAGATTCTTGCACGCATTCAAGGAGATAATGCATATGGCAGGCTCATTCTGGGTCCCCCTAAAACGAGAGCCCTTATTCGTGGGGCCACAGTTCCCCACCACCAAGCCCATCTGGAAAAGACGCAGTGTCACGGTCTGCCCCCCCGGGGCAGACCCTCCACCCAGGAAGGTGACATTTCGATAAGACGAGGCGTCTTCTCGCCAAAGGAATCTCGCTTTCAGGAACAGCATACGGGGAGAGCGGCCACGGCTGACTACAGAATTAGCTGCGTGCAGAAGGAGTTGGCACTTGGGATTTGGGGACAGGCGGGAAGTCTGGCCAGGCACCCTAAAATAGTATATTTGTGTTCGATCCTTGCCCAAAATACAGACGCTGCATTGGCACAGGTGCAGCTGCCTGTTTTCATACAGTCTAGCGAGCCTGGAAAATAAACACGCCACCCTGAGCTGCCTGGGGGGGTGCAGAGGAATCTGATTAGAGGCATTTCCATGGAGCAGAGCTGCTCAGACCAGAGTAAAACGGATTTGGAAGGGACTGCGACGTGGACACCGAGGTGCGTGGGGCGGGGGCGAGCATTTGCCGACTCCAAATTGGTTTTAAATGTTGTCTGCTTTTTAATAAGATTCGGCTTTACGAAGTTATCCTCTGTGCCTGGGGAACGTCCCCTCCCCTGTCCCCCGCCAGACGCGGGGCTGGAAGAAGCGGCCGGCGCGCTCGGGCTCAGTGTCGGGCAGGCAGAGGCCAACCCGGGTCTGCATCTGAAGACCAAGAGATGCTCTGGCACGGGCGGGGGTGCTGTGGACAGGCAGCCCGGCCGCAAGCCCCAGAGTCCGAGCTGGGGACTCCCTCTCCACCCCTCCTCTCTCCCCCTTCCTCCTTCCCCATACTCTGGAGCCCCTGCATGGGCCAGCCCTGCTCTGGAACCTGAAAGACAAAGCCCTCGGGAGCTTACATTCCAGAGGAAGGGCGGACCACAGACCACAAAGTGAAGCATAAGGCCAGCAGCGTGCTAGGCAGTGGTCACAGGGGAGAGAGAAGCAAAGCAGAGGGGCAGGGAGGGGTGCAGCTGAACTCTGGATGGGGTGTCAGAGGACTGAACTTTAAACAACCACAAGAAAAGATATCCAAGGAGGCCAGCAGTGCAAAAGTCCTGCAGCATATTCTAGGAAGCCAGGGAGATGGTCAAGGCCCAGGAGGTGGGCCCTGGAGGCCTAAGGACTGCGGCTTTTCCTAGGCCTGGAGGCCTCTGGCCTTGAGGAACAGGCAGATGTCCCCTGGCTCCCACTGCCTGGGATGCCCTCGGCTGCTGGGGGTGGGGCCCTGGGGCAAACACAGAAGCCCACCGTCCAGGCCATCCCGCTGTGGACTCTGGCAGGAACCCACGAGGCCGGCAGGAAGGTTCACCCTGGCCTTCCCTCCTTCTGACCCTGGACCCTCTCAGCCCCTGCCCCAGCGGACACCAGGCTCCTCTGGCCGAGCATGACCTCTGTTTTACGGCCTCTTAGGCCACAGTAGGAGTTTGCTTCCCGTGCCGTGTTCCTCAGCGAAGAACTCCTGCACCCTGCACACCGCCCCTGCGGCTTTCCCTCCTGGCACATGGACGCCCCGGACCCTGTGCGTACACATGCGTGTGCACTGTTACACACACGTGGTGCATGTGTCTGCCATGAGCTGTGTTTTGAGTGTGCACGTGCACGCCCGTGTGTGCGTGCCTGCGTGTGCATGTGTACACGCTCACCTGTGCCCATCTCTGCAGTGCGCATGGCTAGCGGCCCAGCGGCTACGTGAGGGAAGTCTTCTCTGGGCAGCTGTGAGAGCAGCCTTGCCCCTGCCTGATGGCAAGGTCGGTGGGGACACGTTAAACCCCCGGAAGAGTGGATGGCCTCCCAGGGATGTCGTCCCCTAGGCCGTGGCTGGTTTTCCGACCCCCTCCCCCCCGCCCCCCCCCCACCCCCGTCTGGGAGGTCCTGAGGAGATGCAGAAGGAGAAACATCAGCCTGGGGAGGGGGAGGGGACGAGAGCAGCCACCGTGTGGTGGCCCCGGTGCCCCGCCTCTGGGTTCAGGTGTTCCTGATGCAGGAACTGAAGGGAGGAAATCACGGCCCCATCTTGGACCTTCAGCCCAGGTCCCCATCTGGGGCAGAGGATGGTCATGGACGCGGACCCTGGCACCTTGTCAAGACCCATGTCCGCCTGGACCCCAGCACAGACCCAGCAGAAGTCCTGTCCGCAAGCTGATGGGGACGCGCACGCATGGCCACCCAATGGCCAGCCCCCGGGGAGCGTCTTGTCTTCATCTTTATGGAAAATGTCCAGTTTCCGTGGCGGCAGGGGTGACAAACAGCAGGAGCCCAGTCTGTCTGTCCTGGGCACGATCAGGTGTAGCCCCTGTCCCCTCCTGTTAGGGGTCTGCACTGGCTTTGCAGGAGGACGCTAGGCGACCTCCCCGACTACACCTACCCTCAATCACAAAGGGTCTGACATCCAGAAGCCCGCTGTCAAGGAAAAAGCATCCCACGGTCTGGAATGAGGTGCCCAGTCTCAGGGCTCCTAGGTCTGAAATCGGCAAATCACCCCAACTCCGTCACCCGGACCTGGCAAACGTTGCCCAGCCTGTGGGCCTCTTGGAGGAGGCACCAAGACCCCAGTCCTGCCAGTTACACTGGTGTGTGTGTCCCCCTCCCATCCACCAGTTACACTTGTGTGTGCTCCCAGGGGAACGGGAGACGAATGTGAGCTCACCCAGGTATGAGACACTGTCTGTGCTTGGGATGGGGGTCCCCCTATGCCCACCTGCCGGGGACGTCCTGTGCACGGTGCTCGCTCACCGAATGCCGGGCCCCTCCTCCCATGGCCTGCAGACCCTGCTGGTCAGGGAGAACAATGAGCTTGCTGGCCGGGAAAATGGCGTTCAGCATTCGCGTGCATAATGTGATTGCAGGAATCCCAGAACGGCAGCTCGGCAGCCAGGGCCTCGGGGCAGGCACCCGGGAAGCTCCCAGACGTAAATCAGACTCTCCTCACATAATTTCCTGCAAACAAGATTGTGAAATATGCAGAGCATGTGCCGCTCACGTTAGAGACGGAGTCTGGGCATTTCATGCTGTATTTCTGTCCTCGCTCTCCTGCGGGTTGGACAGGCAGGGGCCTCCCCTCCGGTGACTGCTCTCCGGGGCTGTCCTGGACGGGCCTCTTTCCAGCGCTGCCGGGAGTCACCAGGAGCCCCTCCTTAGGCTTGTCAAGGATGGGCGACACGCGCTGCTCAAAGCCCCGCTCCAGGCCCCAGACCACGCCCCTCCACGTGCCGCAGGGCCAGTGACGCCTGCAGCCCCCAGGCCTTCCAGGGACAGAGCCAGGCCTCCTCCTTGCACCACCTGGAATGCTGCTCATCGCAACGGAGATTCCAAGCGGGACAAATGGCAAAACCTCTGAGAATGAACAGGGTCAGACAGGCTCCCGTCCCTTGCTGGTGGCTCTCTGCCCTCTGAGCCGGCCGGGGCCATGTACGTCCTGTTCCTTCCGGAGGGGGAAGCCAAGCAGCCAAGCAGATGTGGCTCCCCCAGCCACGTGGCTCCCCCAGCCTTGCGGCTCCCAGCCAGTTTGGACGGCGCCCCCGGAAGATGTGTCCCCGGCAACCTGTGATGGTGGCCTCGTTGGAAAAAGGGTCTATGCATATGGGCCCCAGTGAAGGGCCTCAAGGGGAGGTCACCCTGAGCCAGGTGAGCCCTGAGTCCCATGACGGGCGTCCCTATAAGAGAGGAGGGTGAGACAGGACAGCCAGAGGACCCCGAGCACACAGGCAGGAACAGGTAGGACGAGGCCCTGACCCCGGAGCCCTGAGGACTCCAGAAGCTGCAGGAGGAAGGAAGGACCCTCCCGCAGAGGTTTTAGAGGGAGTGGCCCTGCGGAGACCTAGACTGTGGAAGGACAGCTCCGGAGCAGCTGACCCAAGAGGCGACCCTGAAGCCGCTGGGCGGGAACGCGGCAGGGACGCTGTAGGGGCGGGGCTAGGTGCCTTGAGGGTGTGGCTGGAACCCGGGGACAGGCCTGATTTCTCTGTGTGGGCTGGACCTAGGTTCCCCGTGGGGGCGGGGCCTGGACTCAGGGGGCGGGGTCTGGGTTCTCCGTGGAGGCGGGACCTGGACCCAGGGGGCGGGGTCTGGGTTCACGGTGGGGCGGGGCCCGGGTTCTCCGTGCGGCGGGGTGTTTAGCTGGCCGCCTGCCTTGCTCAGGGTCCCAGGTCATCTGCGCGGGCTCCAGAAAGCGGCCGCGCAGCACCGTGAGGAGCAGCCCTACCTCCATCTGTAAAGCCGGAGGCGGGGACCACGACCTCCGCAGCTCCCGGATCACAGGCTGCGTTGTACACGCGGCCTCATAGCCGGGCTGGCCGCGGCACCTGCTGACTTCTCTCTTCTATAAGTGTGGAACCGGTCGTCATCCAGACACCGCCATTCACCTGGGCCATCAAAGGGCAAAGAGGGGACCTGCCCTGTGGCCCAGTCCACCAAGAAGGGAGAGTCAGAGGGACACTGACCAGGGTCTCCAGTGGCTTCTCCATTTCTAGTGGAAGAGAGACGTGGCTCCTGCCCCATCTGCTCTTACAGGTCTCTAGGATCCGGGGGCATTTCTGTCCCTGCTCATGGCATCTCTGGAGGTTAGCATGCAGGGTCACCTCGTCCCTCCCATTCTTCTGTTTACGCATCACAGAAGCCCAGGGCAGGGCTGTGTTTGGCCCGACGTGGGCCTGCGAGGTCACCTGAGCCCTGGAACCCCACAGGTCCCCATCAAGCTTGCCCGCCGTGGGGCTGACACTGATGGGTTCACTCCAGGGTGCCCTGGAAACTGCGTCCCTCAGCCTGAGGCTGGTGATGCTCAGGGTCCTAGAAACAAGGCAGAAATACAGCAAGTCTTACAGAAATGCTGTTCCCTCCCCAGTACAACCTGGTTTTGACCAGCCGCCAGCCGTCTGGAGGCAGAGCTCTGATGGGCCAGGCTTGGGTTCCCATTCAGCTAGGCAAGGGCCGGGGGGTCCAGGCCACCAGTGCAATTGGTGAGCTCCTCTGTCCAACCCTAGGATGGGCTTTGCATGGGCACAGGGGTCCACCAGGCATGTCTGCATCATGGCCCATGCAGGGATAAGGCCAGTCTCTTCTCAGGCAGCTCAGAGGGCTTGACCTTGCCAGCGAGAACTTCAGATCCAACAGGCTAGTCAGCACTGGGTCTACACGCCAGCATCCAAGCCTCCTTAAGACAAAAGAAAGCACAGCAGGCCGCCTCCCTCCTTCTCTCTCCCTCACACACAGACTTCCACACACACACTCACTGTGGTTTCTCGGGTGGAGACAAGGGTCTGATTAAACCGCTCCAATAAGGACACACACGGCTCTTCTCCCCACACCTGTGTTCTCTGGTCTGGTATGTCCAGAGCAGATCTATTCCATCGTCAGTGCTGCTGGGCTGTCCTGGGCTAGGAGAAGAGCTGCACTCGGCCAGGGACCCTCATTTCTTCCCCCCTTCTTTCCCGGAGAGTTCCAGATTCCATTATGCCCATTAAGCTCATCGCCCCCCAGAGCATTCCACAGGCCAGAGAGTTCCTTCCGACCTGATTTCCATTTTCTAACAAAGAGAAGTGACATTTCTGAGTCTCGCCAGCAGGTAAAATGCCTGGTGAGGCCACGCACAGCGGATTCTGGGCAGAGCCGCGGGAGGACTGAGCCTCACACCCCGGCCCCTCATCTGCCTAAGGGCACCTGTGCGGACGCTCTCCCCACCATCCACGCACATGCTGCTGTGCCAGCACACGTAGGCCCAGGCACACACAGCCTCACACGCAGCCTCACACGCAGCCTCACATGCTGCAGACCCCTCCCAGCCTTCTCGAACCTCAGTTGCCCCTGGATAAGCTAGACCAGAGCAAATGCAGATGGCTTTCCATCTGTAGGACAGACGGCTGCCGTCTTCCAGGACTCGCCGCGTACCTGCGCTGGGCTGCACCGGGTCAAAGATTCCGTCCTAACTCTGCCCAGTGGGGCAGTGCTGCCCCTTGCCATTTCCGCAGCTAGAACGTTGAGGCTGTGGTCTGGTCACGTCCAGGAAGGGGGCAGAGCCAGCAGCACCCCCAGCTGTCTGGACGACAGAGCCCACCTCCCTCCACCACCCCCACTGCCCTCCACACCAGACCCAAGGGCAGAGATCTGGACCAAGAATGTTGTTCAGACGGGGAGACGGAAGCCCAAGCGTCCACCAGAACGTGCCTGTCAGGACCTTCAGTGAATCGTTCGGGTTTAAAGGCAATAATACATCACTCACGTTTGTGCACACACGTACAAATTTGCACAGCGGTGCCAAGAGCTTTCTTGCCGAGGAGCTGGGAGCTTACCTTGGCTGGGTGCTCTGCCAGCCAGGGGAGGCCTGCAGGGCAAAGTGGGGGGCCAAGTTCCTCCCACCGGCCACCTCACCCACTTGCCAGCAGCCTGGACACCTGGCGGATGGCCCTCGTCCCCCCCACCCCGCAGTCTGCTCCTCGTGGTACTGGAGCCCAGCTCTTCCCAGCGTCCCCAGCGGGAAGCACGTGACCAGCAATGTGGTCTGCCTCTGCCACTCTCTGTGGTTGGTGAGTTGACACAGGAGAAGGAAGCCACCAGCATCCTGGGAGTGGGCAGGCCAGCCGTCACGGTGGTCTGAATGGTGACATGTGCCTTCTGCAGGACAGACTGGCTGTTCAAGGAGACTTTCTCACATGCACGGATCCAGCCTGCACCTGAGCTCCCCACACCCCACTTCTAGTGCGTGCACGTGGTGGTCTGCTGGCTCTCTGTGCATGGGAACACGCCCCGCTTTGCCTGTCTGACTGAGCTTCTCCCACATGGTCACCTCCTGTCCAGGCGGCCATCCTCATCCACACCCCACAGGAGCTTCAGCAGGACCCCTCATCGCTTGTCTGCAGGGTTCCTACAAGCGCCAAGCAGAAGGAGACTGAGGCTGATCCCAAGCACCAGCCGCCAGACCCTGTGCTGAGAGTCAGGACGTGGGTGCTGGGGATGAGAGACGTGCTGGGCTGTGGCCAGTGAGAGTCAGGACATGGGTGCTGGGGGTGACGGACGTGCTGGGTTGTGGCCAGTGAGAGTCAGGACGTGGGTGCTGGGGATGATGGACCCACCAGCAAATGAGTCCCGTGGCTGGGAAACAACCCCACTTTGGCCACGGGCCAGAGTGAGCACGTCACACTCGTGTAGTAATTCCCAACCCCGCCCGTGGCAAGGGGGTCACGCATAGCTGCCTCTTGGTAGACATTTGTTGAATGAAAATGTGGAAGGTTTTCCAGCAGGTGATGGTTAATGGACTGTTAATGAGACCCAAAAGTAGATTCTACGTTTCCTCCCACTGTGTGTGAGACGACCGGGCACCTGGCAGTGGAGAGGGGAGAACGGACACGTCGGGGGCCGTGTTGGAATGTGCTCCGTGGCCGTATTTCGGCAAAGTCCTTACTGCAGCGGAGGCTGGGAGAAGGGAAGAGCTTTCTAAGGGCGAGTCAACCTCAGGACGCGGGGGCTCCACTTCCTTCAGATGGGAATCCCGTTACGTAAGTGCACACACTTCCTCTTTCAGAAATAATGCTCGAAATAACAGACGATCAAATTCCAACACAAAACTTTGTTATTTTAAACTTGCGGTGAACACATTTTATGCCGCCAAGGAAAGGGATGTCCGATTCCCGACGCTGTGCGTCCCTCAGAGACCATTATGCGTTGACGACGTGACTTGGAAAAAAGGGCTCAGGATGGGGCACAGGCACGGCCTATGTTACAGCACGAATTGGGTCCTGCTCATCACCCAGCCAGACGCACGGGGAACACGGAGCAAAGACGTGTTCCCCGCGCTCTGAAGATGAGGGCCGGAGGCACAGAGATGTGAAGGAACTCACCCAAAGTGGTGCAGCCTGTGGGTAGCTGTGACCCTGGGACTCAGAGCAGTCGCATGATGCCCGAGGCTGTGGTTCAAGCTTCTCCACTAAGAGACAGAAGTGTCCTAGCCATGTCCAGGCCCCGTGTGGCTCCCGTTGATTCAATGACCCCCCGTCGCAAGCGGGACCCACTCTACGGATCAACACGACTTTTGTAAAAGAAGGTACGAAACAGTCCCACAGAAGTGCGCTCGGGAAAAAGGAAAAGCGCAACATTTTAGGGTAGAAAATTTTAACGATCCATTTATGTCCATTTTTCTCCTTGAGTCCCCCTAACGTTCCATCTGGTTTTAGTTTTGGTTTCTGGAATTGGCAAGTTGATGGCAGATTTTATCAGGAGCAGGAAGGGAGCCAAGGAAACCCTCAGATAAGAGTGCAGGGGGGAGGGCAACTTGTCCAGTAGCAAAGCTTCACACGAGTCGGCGTGGGGACAGGCAGCCTGGTGAAGGAGAGTAGAAGATGCAGGAGTGGACACAATTACATATGAGAATTTAGTTTGAAACAGAGACAACATCTGGAGTGGTACAAGAAGTACACACTTTCATCGGTCGTGCCGAGCAGCTGCAAATACCCCCATTGGGCACATTTCTCTCCCCGTATACAAGCATCCATTCCAAACTCCTGAGAAATTAAAACAAAACAAAACAAAAAACCCAACGAGTATGGGAAGAAATGTGACAAGTTCAGCTGTAACCCAGAGGATTACCTTGATGCATTAAAAAATAAGAAAAAAAGGACACTTTTGCCGTGCGGAGATGCCATGAGCAAAGTCAAGTGTTGCATAACAGCCAGTAGAGCATGCATGCTCGCCGCAGACACGGGGTGATGGGTCTAACACAGAGATGACTCTCTTAAATGACGGGGAGAAAAAGACCAGATCCGGTGAGAAAGATGAGCCGAAGCCACAGACACAGGAAAATAAATGCAAATTGTCATCAATCACCGGGAAAGAGGCTGTTTAGTCTTTCTCCCAAGAAGAGAATGGAAATTAAAATTGCCCCTGTCTGGGCAGCGTGCCAGGGAAGAGGGAGTCGGAACGCAGCCGAGTCCCAGACGGGAGGCCCGGAGCAGCCACTGTGGTGTTGAGAAGGAGACGCAGCCAACGGTTCGGTGAACGAGTCCAGGATTCAGAGTTCTACCGCAGCACGGTGAGCATGTGGTGTCTGCCTGCGGGGTCACCTGGGCTGCACGCAGAGCAGGCGTGAGACCTGCACATGCAGCACCAAGAGGAGGGCTGCCTGGGGCAGCTGCTGTTTTCTGGTCTGAGGAGTGGGACGGGAACGGTAAGGTCAGGCAGAGTCTGATGTTTTCTTCCTCCCATCCTCACCACTCAGCCCAGGGGCAGTGACAGAAGCAATACGGACAGCACAGTGGCCACCGGACCGCCCGCCTGAGCCCCCGGGGTGTGCGATGACCCTTCTGCCCCCTTGGCACCTGGGCCCAGAGGAAGATGCTGGAACCTGAGGCTTGAACCTCATTTGGATTTCCTGAAAAAATGACACTAAAGAGGTCAACATTCAGCTCGGATTCCAGAAGACCCAGAGTCTCTTGGAAGGATGTTGGGAATGTCCGGGACACAGTCCAGAACTGCTCAAGCATACGAAGGAGTGGGGACAACCGTGCAGCCAGCAGGAGACAAGCAGCAGGAGCACAGACACGCCAGGCTGGAATCAGCAGACCGGCTGCTACTGTCGTGCCACTGGGAGAGGGCAGACTCCCGGGCATGGGGACGAGGCTCCGCGAAGAAATAGAAGGTGTGGGAACACGCCGGATACACACTCACAACAAAGACCTTCATCAACCCAAGCAGACATTCACCACGGGGACTCCTTCCCGAATGGAGGTGGTTGTAGAAACAGAAGACGAACGGAAATTATTTGGAACAGCAGAAAAGGGAAAACAAATATTAGGAATATATAAGCAGAACTCCGAGATTTGTGGGATAATGGGAAAGGACCTCCCTCCCTCAAACAGTGTGGGATTCGGGCCCCAACAGAGAAGAGCCAGGATGGACACGGGGTTGGGGCCTCGGACGGGGCATGGCGGGCGTCCTGCCCATGGGGTCATCCCCCGGGCTCGAGCATATGTCACAACACCCCAAACCATACCATTGAAATCTGGCTCATAGCGGAGAAATAAACAAATGGAGACGTAGTGTTGTTGGTCAGTGAAACGGAGAGCTCCCTCCCGAGACGCTAATGAGATAGGCAGGGTAGATCGGAAAGAGGGGGTCAATAATCATAGTAAAATACAATGAATACGTCACGATAGATTTTAAAAGCTAAATGAAAAATTCACGTACTTTAGAAAATGTAAATGAGAAAACTTGGAGGGAGAGTGAAAATAACCGTGAGGAAACATTGTCGAAAAGAAACTCGGAACCATCATTGCTCAGTCTTCGAGAGCCTCAACCCGGGGGACACCTGGCACGCCCCGCCTGAACCCATATTGAGCGGACTAAACCTCCAGAACTTCCAAAAGGGACGGAGAGCTGTTCTGACAAGAGACTAGAAGACATTGTACGTCCCAGCCTAAAAGGCTTCATATCGGAAGCACGAGGCCGTGCCAACTGTAGGACGTTTAGTCACATGTGGTTACTGATGATGGAGAAGATAAAACCTGTTGGTATCTTGGAAAGCACCAAATGTGATCCGTAGATTACCCATTTTGGGTTTTTTTTTTTTTAAGTTTTAACAGATTAATACTGTGGAGAATATTTATTTATTTTATGAATAAATACATTTTAATTTATTTATACAAATTTATTTGTATTTTTATTTATTTATATGAGTCCTGGACAGGAGGCCTGGAGTGGCCTCTGATGTAATTTATTTACATGGATCTATGACAAAAGCACAGCCAGTACTGTCATCAATACTGAAACACAGTAGTATTTCCATGATATAAAAGAAAGCACATTCGATCACTATCTCCTTATGCTACTGCTGTTTTTCTAATTCAGAGGATTTATTACCGCAATTGGCACCATCGTTCAGCTGTTTATGATGTTATCCCCCAAATCTAAGCTCCCAGGAACTTCACTCCACTCTCTGCCCCCAGGACCGAGAAGATGGACCTGTGCAGTGCACACGCTCCTTCAGAAAGTGGAACGAGTGGACACGCAGGACGACTGGCTGTCAGAGCCGCCCGCACACTTGGAGAGGTGGCCTTCAACGCAGAAGTACAAACAAAGGAGCTAGCGGCATGAAAACGGAAAAAGCTTTTAAAAATGTATGATTTACAGATGGAATGAGAGAATCTGGAAAAGCCAAGAGAATAAAATGGAAACTCGTAGAATTATTTCAAGGAGGCAGAAGGTGGCTAGGTACCAGATCAAAATACGTGAACCAACAGCTTAATTTTACACCTATGAGACCTGAGGAGAAAATGGATCTACCATATTCGTGTCAGCAGTAGAAAATTCAGACTACCCAGAAAAATTCATACACATCTATGTGCATATATGCACACACATATATAGAAGATATGAAATGCAATATATGCATCTCAGAGAGTTGTGGACATTACTGAAGAGATAAAAGAAGACCTGTCTAAACGGAGAGATGAGCAGTGCTTCCGTGGGGAAGACAATACTGTAAGAATATAAGTTCTTCCCAAATTGTAGTACACACTTAATCCAACTTCGATGAAAATCCCAGTTTTCTATCTTGTGAAACTTCATCTTAAGATATATGTGAGGTAAAGAGGCAGTAAGGCTAACCATGAAAACAGAGGTGAGGAACAGGACAGGGAGCTTTTGAGCTGACGGCAGGGGAAAGTTATGAAATAATGAATTCAAAAGACGAAGCGTTCACCCAGGGGCAGACATAGAAAGATCAACAGATAAAAGCATAATGAAAACCCAAGCACGTACGAGAATGCAGCCATGTGGTGAAGATGACATCAAAATCACCATTTTCATAAAGTGTTTTGAGGCCAGGAAAGCCCATCAGGGGAAAATAAGGACTGAGACTTTCATACGCAATAAATAACAAAAAGCCTCATTTCTGAGTGATGCACAGAAGAACTCAGATTTGAGAGAAAAGACATACTTGTCACCATGGAAATGAAACTAACAGACAGCGGTGGTGTCCTCAGCAACATGAGTAGAAATAACAGAGGAACTATTTGAAATACGTGTGAAATCGAAAATTAGTATTAACCATGTATCAGGACATACACAGAACCATAAAGAAAAAGCCAACAGTGGGGACATGGGCGAGAGTGTGAACAAGAAACTCACGGGAGAAAGAGGAGAGTGGCTGCCTGTAAGCCAGACACACACCCCCCTGGGCTTGGAGACAAGGACTCGGAGCCCTTGAAAGGGGCAGCAGGAAGCGGGTCACCGCTGCCCGCTTTGGGCGAGGTCCCAGGACTGTGCCTTTGGTGAGAACGCTCATAGGTCATGCCTTCCTGGAGGCAACCTCACCATGTCTATCTCAGTTTAAAATTCACTTCCCTCTGCTCCGGGCATCACAACTGGCGGAGGGAGAAAGACTCAGGCTTATGTCACAGACGCATACCCCAGATTTTGCTGATACGACATGTTTGTTAGGAAAACCGCAAGAAGCCCCTCGGTGCCTGCCAGCAGGGAGCCCCTCCTCACGGGCGCATCTAGCCTGCAGACCCCACACAGCCGGCCGCGGAAAGGGCAGATCTGTGTGCACATGGGAAGATTCCAAAACACGACCTAGACATGCAGAAGCAGGTTGATGTCACTAATTTCCAAAAGGTCGGCCCACCTGTGCATGCACGTCCCCGTGTTTCGCCTACGTGTGGGGGCTAGGAGGGCACCTGTCGGCGTCCCCCAGCCACTCGATCCCGACGGAGGAGGCTTCAGCTTCCACCCGGCAGGTGCAGGTGGCTGAGGATGCGGTCGCTGTGCAGAGGCAGAGTGACTGGGTCTGAAGACGTAGGAGAGTGGCCCCTTGGAGGGGTGTAGGTATCTTGAAGCGAAGGGCGGAGAGAAGGGGGAGGGGAGGAGGAGGAGATGAGAGAGGGACACGGCACCCAGGGTCCTGTAGTGGGCAGGGCTGACCTTCGCTCAGAGGCACCTCTTCCCTGGGCCCCGCCCCGAGGTCAACACCGTGCCCGAGGACGGCTGCCTGCGGGGCGCAGGGCTTGGCTGGGATTCCCGAGACCTGCAGAGTGAGCGCTGCTCACCGCCACCTCCCAGATGCCGCGGATGTCCACCGAGGGGGGCCGTGCTCACCTGGAACCATCCATCCTTCAGGAGAGCAGCTCCCAGGTCAGGCCCCTGAATGGTGCAATTGGCCGCGTGTGTGTGTGGTGTGCCCCTCTGCGTGGGCTTCCCGATGCTCACGGCGCCCGTTCTCCGTCCTGCCCGTGTCCCTGCTGAGTGTGACGTCTGATTCTGACTCCTCAGGTCTTGCCTTCTGTCCCGGCATGAGACGAGGAGCTCTAACGTCCATGGCCCCGCTTCGGGGGCTGGGGCCTAAGTGGTAGGTCAGTGACATCAGAGGTCACTAGGGACACGGACACCATGGGGCATAACCTGGGGGGCTTTGGCGCTACCTGGCAGGCCTCTCCGGAGCGACCCACCCAGGTCCTGCCATCAGGGGGCGGGGCTCCCGCACCCGAGGCGGCCGCACCCCTCCCTGCGCCCCTGGCCGGCCCGCAGACCACACCGGAGCCGTTATGGCCGGGGAGTGATTGGTCGCGGTATTGGCGATGGGTATTGACAAAGGCCTTCAAAGTCACAGCTTGACTTGCCAGATCAATAACGGTGCAGGGAAATAATTAAAACTGTCAGATTTAGAAAGTATTAGAGGTACTTAGAGCTTTCTGCCAACTATGGAAAACAGGGATTAATGGCGTTATCTCCCGCACTTCTAAGTCACAGAGCAAGTTATTAAAGTCTTTCTTTGACACTCATTTGCAGTGAAGGGTCAACATCAAAGGTTTCACAGCAAACTCTCGGAGTCCATTAACCCGGAGCCCAGCTGTTTCCGCACAGAAGTCAGACGGGGGCCGGGAGATCACAGGCACCTTCCAGCGAGAGGCTGTAAAGTTAAAAGGCACTTAGAGTGCTCACGCCTCACCATCCCCAGGGCTCCGCTGGGAGTCTGATATGGTCTGGGCCGCGAAGGAGGAGCCCCATTTGGGGAACTCATGCTGTCCCAGAGCTGGGCAGGGCCAAGGGGAAGGCGGGCTCTGGGACCCCTGCCCGCTCTCTGCACGGCTTGCGGGGGACCCTCCTTGTTCCCATCTGCTCCTCCTGGGAGCACCCTTCTGCAGGACCCTCCCGTGGGTCCCCTCTCCTGTCACCCTGCCTCAACCTTTCTATCCACCTGGCGTTTCCAGTGGAAGCAGGCCCCTGAGACCCAGAGGGTGGGGGTTCCAGGGCCAGAGGGCAGAGGGGACACGACAGACAGACACCCTACTTTTGGGGTGAGCACACGCCTGCTGAAGCTCGCAATCCAAGTACAGTGCTCCCCATTGCCCAGGGACTGAGAACGTCCTGGTGGCAGAGGGCGTGGCCCATGTGGTCAGCCTCTGAGACTGGCAGTCCCCTGGCCAGCAGTGATGGAGGATGGGTTTGGGGCCACAGAAGCAGTGGAGTCACCCTTTGGCATCAGGGAGCTTGCTGGTGTGTGGGCACCTCCCTGCAGGTGAGCAGATGACAGGTGACAGGTGTGGTTGGGAGGAGAGGGGCCCCAGGGCCCAGAGTGGGGTCCAGCTCTGGAGATTTAGGACCCCCACACTCAGACCCCAAGAGGGGGGAGGGAGAGAGCATGTACAGGGGACACGTGGCGGTTGGAGCTCAGCCGTCCAGTGCAGACTGGGGACACCACGCACTCAGGTGCAGCAGCTCTTGGAGACAGCGCGTCCACTAAGGGCCCCAGGATAGGGCGGGTGGCCAGGCCTGCCTGGATTGGGGCCGGGACTCTGCCCCGGGGAGCTCGCCGACATGAGTGGCGGCTGAGGTCCAGGGTGGTCAACCTGGGGTGCCAGAGGTGGAAAAGGAGCTCACCTGGGCCCAGCGCACCCTCCCCTGCCTTGTGCGTCTCCTCAGGGTGAGCGCCACAGTCCCCGGGGCGTGACCGCCCCGCCTCCCCAGCGGCCCATGGGCTCCTCGGCCGGCTCTCTGCAAGCCCACTAGCATCCCAGGGGAAGCTGATTGACTGGGAGCTACAAGTCCCCCACAGCTGGGAAAGCTCCGGAAAGCAAAGCCAGAGGCTGCTGTTGCCGCTGGGCTCCCCACGTGGATGGGGCACGGCAGGTGTTGCCACTCCTCTGCAGAACCAGTGACCAAGAAGGACATGGGGCAGGAGGCTGGCATCACCATGCCACAGCCAGAGGCCGTGTCTCTAAGTCCGCGGCCTGCTGTGCTGCTCTCTGCCCCCAGGTGCCATTCGGGTAGCTCGTGGTCAGTGTCCCGGCTTGCCGATGGGGAGCATCACATGAAGGCCGTCCCTGTCCCAGCGAGCCTCGTCCTCCAAGACCCGTCCCATTGGGCCTCTGCGGTTCCTCCCTTTCCATTATTGGGAGCCTCCTAGGTAGACCGGCAGACTTAGAGGGAACGATGAGAGAATGGCCCCATGGACACAACCACAGAGGCACGAACACACCCACGTGGGCTGGTCAGGCACTGTGGTCGGGCGGGAGGACTAAGTCACGGGGTAGAGGGCGCCGCGTAGGGACTGTGGCCGAGGACACTGTGACCGCGTCGTTCGAGGACACGTGGCGCCCACACCGGTGCCCAGCACAGCAGACCGTCGCGTGTCCGGCCCACACGGTCCCCCTGGAGGCGACCTAACACCGCGAGTCCCCTGTGCCTGGATTAAAGCCATTTGCCGAGGCAGCACGCACGGACCATTTGGATGGCGGTGTTTTTCCAAATTTCGTCGCGCACACGGCCAGCCGGCCTCCGGCAGCCACGGAGCCGCGCTCTGGTCTCCGGCCGCGGCCTGTGCGCTTCCAGATGCCACGACCACGAGCGCTGCACGGCGCTTGTCTCTGCGTCCGACTGGTTTCCCTTCACGCGACCTCCTCCAGGTCCCTCGAGTCCTCACGCATGGTGGGACCCCTGCTGCGCCGGGACCCAGCGAAGCCCCCCGGTGCGGGCGGCCCTTCTCCCCACCCGCTGTCCCCAATGGACACCTGGGCTGCCTCTCGATCTCGGCTCTGGAAGCGGGGCCGTGGGGGACATGGGGGTGCCGATGGCTCCTCGACTTTGTGCTTTTGTTTCCTTCAGAGAAACACCCACAAGTGGAGCCCGGGTCACAGGGTCCTCCTCTTCCTTTCTGCGTCCTCCGTGGGGCTTTCTGGAGCAGTGGCCCCAGGGCCGAGCCCACACCCATGCGCGCCCCCCCCACTGGCCCTCTGGCACCCCCCCATCCCAGGGCACGCCTAGGAGCCCCGCCCCCAGTCATGTGGGGTCCCTTATGGAGCGGAGACCTCAGCGGGGCGGGAAGCGGCCGGCTGTGCACAGACCACAGAGCCCTGTGTCCCTTCTGGCGCTGCATCAGGTGCAGCTGTCTCGGGCCAGGGCTGGGGGCCTTCCCGGGCTCGGACCGAGCAGCGAACCAGGGACACGTGGCCGGAAAGACCAGCTGAGTCGCCTACAGCCTTGCTCTCCCTCCCCGAACACCGTCCGCTGGATGCCGTCCTACCATCTCCATGTTGCCTGGCCCCCTCCGCCCAGCATGCAGCGACCTGTCCCCGGCCTCGTCCCATCTTTCCTGCCCTATGCCGCCATGTCTGTGGCCCTGCCAGAGCCTGAGCCGCAGCTTTCGCTCCACCGACGTCTGCAGAGAGCTGGCAGGCACGCTGGGACGGCACAGGGTCACAGCCTGTGGCCCCTCAGGGAGGGCGGGGACAGTTAATGTAGGAGGAAGGCAGCCGCCTCGCCATGGGGACCCCGGACTGCCCCCCAACCCCTCTCCTGTCCTTCACTTGAGAAAGGGGTCCCGGCAAAGCCCATGGGGATGCTGGCTCAGAGCAGTGGTGGTTGGAAGGTCAGGAACCAACAAGGGGGAGGGGCCGTGGGCATGGCCAGCACGTTCTGGGTCCTCCTTGCCACATCCCTGGGTGTCCTGGTAGGCCCACAGACTGCCCCGTCCCTGTTCGTGGAGGCTGAGGTGACCTAGGTCTTCTCCGTGGGGTATGTTCTTGGACTGTCTGGGGCTTGGGCAGGGTGGACGTTGGAACCTCTCCCCTGCCCCAGGAGCCTGGCCTGACTTCTTCGGACCTGGGGCTCGTCACCTGCACGGTGGGCATGCAGCACAATGCAGAAGGCTGTGGGAGGCGTGGTGGTGGCAGGGACAGAGAGGGCGGCCTGGGAGGAAGGTCCAGCTCCCTGGTTCCCAAGGCCCTGAGCTCAGAGCGGGCCCACGCGGGGCCACAGACCTGTGCCCTCCTCAGTCCACAGAACGTGTTTGGCCTCCAGACCGGGACACCTGCCGCTTCTGTGCGATGCTGGGCCCGCTGCGGTCTCGCGGGCTGCACCCTCAGCCCCTCGTCCCTGACCCCCAGCCCTCTGTGGGCTCACAGGCGGAGTGGGAGCAGGGCCGGCGAGAAGAACTTGGCCTGGGGGACGCCCAGGTCCTGGAACAATGTGACCTGGAGACAGCGTCCCGGACACCTTGAGGACACTCGTACGCTTCATCACACACGTGAACAAACACGCCACACGGCACACCACACGCCCCGTCTTGGTGGATGCAATCCGTGGTGCGCCCAGCCTGTCCTGGCCGGCTTCGCGGTGTCTGTGCCATCCGTCCCGCACTACGGGGGAGGGGAGGGGGCGCGTGCAGCCGCCGGGCAGCTGGGGGCCTGCGACACCTGGCGTCCTGGTCTCTCCTGCCCGGAGGCCCGGTCATCCTTGTACACGGGGACACTTCTTTCTCAGGGACAGATTTTCCAGATGGGAAGCCAGGTCCACGGTTTTCTGTGTTTCTGCTGGAAACGTGCATTTCTGGACAGGCCTCCGGAGGGGCGGCTGTGACTCCCATTGCCGCGGTCACGCGCGCCGCTCCCTCCTTCACAGCCCCTCCAGACCGCGTCACCTTTGTGATTTTTGTCTGAGAGGCGAAAATTGGTATTTCCTTATTAAAACAATTTGCATTTTCTGGCTACTTGTGACATGGTGTAACTTTTCATAGTGTGTTTGGGCATTTGGGGATTTTCTAGTAAGTGCCTATCCATATATTGGGCTAATTTTCTCCAGTCATTTTAAAAACCCATTTTAGAAGCTCTGGGCCTGTGGCAGCTGTGAGCCCCATAACCGCTCTGTGCTGTGCAAAACGTCTCCCAATCGTTTGTCTTCGGGGCTGCGGTCTCTTACGCTGCACGTTTGTTTGACCGTAGTGACATATGTTTCTCATAATTTTTGTCTTTAATAGCTTCTTAGTTGCCAATATTCATTAAAAACATTTGTCTGAACCATAGGTTATACAGATATTCTCTTTCTTCTAAGATTTTATTGTTTTATATGTTAATATTTTAATATCTGATGCATCTGGTCTTGATTCCGGTGTGAGCAGAGCCGGAGCCTGGCCCGTTGCTTCTGCACAGACGCTGTGGGTCCACATCCCTTCCCGGGGGGAAGCGCCAGCTTCGCACGAATCCGCCTTCCTCTGGCACCTTCCCTCTGACCTGCCCCCTTCCCTGGGGGGTTCCATCCTCCCCTCCGAGGGTGGTTCCTGACGGGTATGGGGACAAGACGGCAGGGCCCCGTCAGGAGAGCGGAAGGCAGCTCGGAGGCCGGACAGCCGGGCAGTGGGGGCAGGGGGCTCACCTGTGGGGGTCCCGCCCTGCAGTCCAGACTGTGGGCAGGTAGGTCACGCCCGGTGTCTGCAGCCCACAAGTCAGAAGAAACCAGCCAGAGACATCCTGAAGTGGCTCCAGGCACCAGCTTGTCCTGGAGGGACACGAGAGAGGGGCACAGCTCTGGGAGTTCTGTTAACTCGTGGGCTCTCTTTGTGGGGGTGTAGATGTCGTCGCTGGCCGGAGGCTTCTGACACTGGGAGCCCGAGGTCTACTGCGGGCACCGGGTCCACGTGAACGGTCCGCGATGGCAGGTGCGCACCGTTGTGGGGAGGAGGGCCTCAGAGGCGAGGTCTACCCACAGGCAGCTGGCGGTCGGGGTGAGGGGCAGCGCGTCCCCGTGGCTCCCGGCTCCAGCCCCGTCAGCCGGGATTGATCGCGAAGCCAGCGTCTGCCTCCGGGAAGATGTACGCGGCATTGCGGACGGGCGCGGCTTCCCTTCTCCGGAGTCGAGAACGGGCAAGGAGCAATTAAGTGCAACCTGAGGCAAGCCAAAATATTATCCATCAGAAGACTCACATCCAATCCTCCCGGCACATTCATCAAAATGTTACTTATTCCAAATACGGTTTCATCTTAATGCTGATTTCTTCCACGGGAAGACTAGCGACTGTGCCGTTCAGCGCTTATCGGGAAACGGGAAGGAGCGCTTTGCATCGCGACTCAGGGCCGTCTTGCTTACTGTCAGCTTCTCAGAGCCCACGGCCCGTCTCCTCCCTTCTCGGCCTCGGGTGGCTCACCAGGCTGCGGCAGGGACGGCAGTCCCCAGGAAGAGGCGGCCGCCTCCGCTCAGGATTTTCCTGCCCCATCTGCGCCCTGTGCGTGACGTAGAAGCCCCAAGGATGCCTTCAGGCAAGCGCGTCGCTGCTCGGCCAGCACCAAGGCCCCCAGGCGTGGCCGGCCTCCCTCCACGCGCCCGTGGAACGCCTGGGGGTGCCGCGCTGTGTGGGGACAAAGATGACCCCTGCTGGCCCTGCGGCCCACTCTGCCATCTCCCCCCTCACTCCACCCCTGCGGGCATCCAGGTCCCAGGGAGGTGCCCTGACTCCTGAGGAGAGGGTGGGTGCATGGGGGATGGGCGGATTTGAGGCTGGGGTGGCACCTGCGGGTGTGGGTGGGAGTTGGGGCGCTCGGGCCCCCCAGGTGCCTGACCCTCTCTTCAATAAAGGTCCCCTGTGCCTGCTCAGGACTCCAGCGGGTGTTGTAGGGAGGGTGTTGGAAGTGATTTGAAGGGTCAGAAATCAAGGTCCTGTTTGGCAGAAATGCATAATGAGTGACCAGTCAGCACGTCTGCAGGAAATACGGTCGATAAAGAGACAAATGACGGATGAACGGGGAGAGATGGGAGGGGCACTGGATCAGCCCCCGCTGCAGGGGGAGGTGGGGCGGGCGCACATGATCACCCCCTAAGGGACGCGGTGTGGACCGTCCAGCAGACAAAGCCGAAGGCTGCGTGGACGCCCGTCTCCCCCGCGGGACAGCGGGGCACCTGCCGCTCACAGTCCTCCAGGCCCTTCTAGTGCCATGTGCGGTGGGCACGGGCAGCGGCTCAGAGGCATGCGAGCTACCTGCCCCAGGGGGTGGCCTGGGACAGAGCCTGGGGGGCACAGCTCACGACTGGAGGTCACGGGAGCACAGGGCCAAGGCTGCCCCGGGTCAGGTGCTTGGCCCGACTCCCGCACGCAGGTGTGTAGAGGCTGTCACATCCCTGGCTGCTGGGCTCCAGAAGGGCACGGCCCCCGAAGGGCTGTGACAACTGTCCAGAGGTGGGTGGACAGGCTGCGACCAACAGCCACATGTGCTCAGTGGACAGAGGGCATCATGCCCGACTGGGAAAAGCACAAGGAAAGGCCCAGAGGGACACAGGAGGAGGAAGGGGAGAGCCACGGCTCAGGCCGCGGGACACATCGTTAAATCAACGAGAGAGAGGAGGCTTCGCGGGGGCAGGACGCTGCTGTTCCCTTGACGGCTCTGACCTCCTTCAGGGTGGGAGCAGCTGCTGTTTGATGATCGTTGTAAGTCAATGAATCATTTAGTATCGTTAACAGAAATCACGTATTAAATGCATTTCCATTGTATTCATGTTTCTTCCTGCGAACCGTTCCCAATACAAATAAAACCACAGCAACTAGTGCAAAACACACGCTTCACTTACGTCGTCTGTAACAGAGTTTTTATATTGTCTGTATTTGTGTCTGGTTGTTGTTTTTGAAAAAAAAAAAAAAAAGCTATAACTGAGACCCCTTCTTCCTGTCTGTCATTCCAGGCCCCTCCCTTCCCAGGAGTGCCCATGAGACAGGGACAGCACCCTTTCATCTCCTTCCACTTCCTCCTGCTAATGGCCTGGAGTAGAGGCGGGATTGCTGGAGCACTGGCAGCCTTTCAGGAACATGAGGTGACCTTGACAGCAGAAGCTGTTCACAAGGACGGTGCAGCAGGAAAATAGTGGGAGCCCATCACCATCACATCCCCACAGAACCACACACGAGTCCTGGGTTTTGGCCTTTAGACGTCGTAATTTCATGAGAGAAAAGCAGTTAGTCGCTGTGTTTGATGAGTGTCTGCATTCGCTGGTTTCTGCGCGGTGCTGCTGAAGCTACTTCTAGCTGAACCAAGCCTCTCTCCTCCGTCAGGAGGTCGTCTCCCCTCAACGAGGGTGCACCGTCCCCGCACAGCGCGCGGTACTACCCTGCACGTGCGCCGCCGTGTTTCCCGGCACAAACTCCTTCTGCACCTTGTCACACAACACGGCTTTGGGAACGCGCCCGCCTTGACAGGCGCAGGTCTCCTTCGCGCATTTTCACCGCCCAGTCGTGGTCCCGCACCACCCCATGGACGTTTTGGTTGTGTCAGAAACGTGTGCATCACTAGAGGATGTCCGGAGTTCACGTGCTTGCGGCTCGTCTGTACGTGATGGAAGTCTGCGGGGTGGGCGTCCGGAAGGAGGGTTCCTGGGCCCCGGGGCGGGGGAGGGATAGTGCTTGCTCCGCGAGCGTTCCTGCCGCGTTCCTGCCCCGCACGTGGGCGTTCCCACTCACCTGTCCTCTGCGGGGACGGCAGTGCCCTGGGGCTGCCGTCCTCACCGACCGGGCTATTCACAGGCTGAATGATCCAAAGGCTGTGATTTCTATGTAATATTGCCTGAGCTTTTGTTTTCCTGATTATTGTTTTAAAAAGTTACTGGCCTTCATGTTTCTTCCTTTTTCTGTGAAGTGTCTGTCCAGACCCTTGCCCAGAGCTTGATTCCGCCATCCACACTCGCGGTACTTCCTCGTTCCGTGTCTGTGCCCTGTTGGTCCGTGGGCACACGCACCGCAGCGCCATTCCTGGGCCTCCGGCGTGGCCCTCGGTGATCTGCTGTCTCTCACCGAATGGAAATTTCGGGTTTGATGTGACCGAACCCACCAGTCGTGCCTGTGAGGCTCGGGCCACTCTGGTCCTGAGCATGGGGCCCGCTCCTCGCTCGGGGTCACCGGTGGAACCCCATGTTCTCTCCCCAGGTGTTCACGGTTCAAGGTTAACACTTGGGTCGCTCACCCATCGGGAATTCAGTTTAATTTCTGCCGCAACTTAAAGACGTCTTTTATTTTTCTTCCACTTGAAGAACCGATCGTCCCGGCCCCCCTCTTGCCCGCCGCTGGGATCAGACTCTGCGCCCCTTCCTACCTCGCAGGCCTCCCGTCGGACCCTCAGTGACGTTTTCTCCACCTGCCCCCACAAGTGTCTCACGAATCTCTCGCGTCCTCGCAGAGGCGTTACAGACGGGCTTTCTCGGTTGCCCTTCCCTGCCAGGTCTCACGACCTACACACGGCAACGGGGTCGTGTCTCCAGACGTCAGAGCTACAAGGTGGAAAAGGCCAGCTAAGCCACGCTGGCCGCCTCGCCACCAAAAATCAACTTCTTTGGTGTCCACCCAGCAAGGCAGCTGCCCATCATCCTAGCGGAGAAACAGGGATTTGAAGTGGGGGACAGTCATGGAAACACATGGACACAGCGTGGACGCCGCCGGCATCGCCAGGTGGAAGACAGAGTCCACCTTTGCGGAACTGCTGCGGGCAGCAGGGCACAGACACCGTGGCCCGCCAGCTGGGGACACCGGCCCCACTGGGTGTCCCCAGACAGGAGGCAGCTCGGGAAAGACTCGTCTCCTCTACAAGACACCGGAAACTGAGACTCACAGGGTTGAAAAAGCCGATGGCTTCTAGATCCCTCACGCTGAAATGAGATTTAAAATCTAATCAAGAAAATACCCAGTAGAACCTCTTGCTTGGATGAAGTCACTCGGATAAAGGGTGTGACCTTTGTTTTCAAACCCCAAATTCCCCGTGGAAAGCAAACAGAGAAAGAATGTCAGGGGGACCCAAGGGGACATGGAGAGGAGGCGGGCAGGGACACGGGGGCGGGAGTGCCGGGCTGGACAGGGCTCACGGGACGGAGACACAGGAGCGAGGGCACAGGGGACGGATGGAGGGATGGACTCGCTCACTCACAGGGGAAGCCCGGCCTATTATGAAGGAAGCCGAGCTGGGGGAGGAGCAGGGACCAGAGCCTCGGACAGCCCGCGTCCTGAGAGCAAGCCGACGGGGCTAGGGACATGCTCGCTTCCTCCCGTCACGTCCCGTGAGGACAGCCCCAGGTGGAGGCCAAGCATGTGGCCTGGCTCCCCCAAGGGGCCTCAGCCTTTCTGCTCTCGGATAGTGACACGGTCCCGGTGGTGTCCCTGGAGGTCACTGACCTCTCTCTGCAGCAGGACGTGGTGGGTGGCAGTGGGACTTCTGGGTTCGGTTTTCCCACTCTGCTGAGTGGGTCACGGAGGTCCTCCTGAGCAGAGGGTATGGGGTAGGGGCCAGTGGTGCTGCTGGCCGGCTGGACAGACTCGCTCATTCCATGGACAAGTATGTGTCTGGGGCTCGGGGGCCGGGCCCGAGCCGCTTGCCGTCCTCCTGTCTGTGGGGTGGATGCTGGGCGCTGATGGTTTGCGGGGGGGTGGGACCCTGGATGGGGCATCCACTCACTGCCCCCTGCCCGGGTGCACATCTGTGTCATGAGGTTGGCACACACAAGAGCACGTTCTCATCACGCCAGGTGCTCCGGGTGCTGGAGCAGAACCGTGCGGAAGGAGGGGAATCTGCTGGCCGTCGCAGGTCCCTGGGGGCCGCCCCGGTGCTCCTGCGTGCTCCCTGTCACACTCACGGGCGTGATGTGACAGAAGATGGGCAACACCATGGAAAGGACAGGAGTGGTGTGTCACCGGGATGTGGAGAAGCGTCCCACACACAAGGAAGGGGCCCGCGACGTCCCCGGGGGCGGCTCCCGGTTAGATCCCTGTGGGCATGAATTTCTGCATCAGGAAGACGGGCTCTGGGCTGCTGAGCAGAAGTCCCAGCGCGGGTTGGTGCCCGCCGTGCGCTCCGGAGCCGGGCTTCTCAGTCCTGAAGGCTGCAGGGCAGGAGGGCCGCGCTTGGGCCCAGACCCAGGGGACAGAGCTCAGGGACACCGGGCAGCCTCTCTGCCCCGACCATTAGGTACTTGGAGGCCAGACTCTCCCACCTCACGTCAGGGTGTCCGCCTTCTCCCCAGACTCTGAGGTCGTATGTTATCGGCTCGGGTCATGCTCCACTCAGAATTGTGCCCTCGGCCTACCCCCAACTGTCCTTTTCCTCCTGACTGTCCTCCTCGTCCCCCTGCCGTCCTCCTCATCCCCCCGTTCTCCTTGTCCTTCTGCCGTCCTCCCCGTCCCCCGCCATCCTCCTCATCCTCTACTGTCCTCCTCATTGCCCCATTCTCCTAGTCCCCCTGCCATCCTCCTCGTCCCGCTACACATCTTCCTCGTCCCCTCACGCGTCCTCCTCACCCCTCCCATTCTCCTCGTCCCCCTGCTATCCTCCTTGTCCCCCACCATCCTCATTCCCCCCCACCATCCTCTTTGTCTCCCCAACTGTCCTCCTCATCCCCCACAATATGCAGGTGCCAGGACAGGGTCAGAGGATGCTGGGCCTCCAAGGCATTTGCTCAGAACTTAAAGTCTGCTCCTGGATTGGAATTTTCTGGAGAAGCTGGGGGGTGAGGGGGGGTCAGGGAAGCAGAATGCACCCCCCTTTCATCTTTCCTGTGGCTTCTGCGTCTTCCCGGAGGGCACTGTGCTGTGTTCCCGGCGCACCGTGTCCCCAGCCTTCCTCAAGGCTCCTACCCCCCACGCCCCGTACCTTCCTCACAATCGTCTTAATTGCTTTGCTAATGAGGAAAGTCTTCTGTGTTGGATCAGCATTTGGGGAGCTCCCGAGAGGCTGTGCAAGCCCGTGGGGTCGTCCTGGGTGGGCCGTGCGGGTCCCCGGCGTCACCGTCACCCCGTACGCCGGTTCTCGCCGGGGTTGGTGATACATGGCGGTTCTCGCCAAAATGGCGGCAGACGTGGTCTCCTCGTGTTTCCCTGGATCTGTCTTTTCTCTTTTCAATGTTTAAGGGGGAAAATGCTCATGTGCTTCGAGCAAATGTTCTTTCTACCATTCCGGTGGAAAGACAGGGAAAAGTCCTTACGATGACTGGCCTCCCTCCCTTCTAATCACAGAAAATTGACCTAGAGAGGAAATGAGACTTCAGTGTCCTGAAGAAGGCTGGCGCGGCTCCGTGAGCGCGGTGCCCCCAGGGACGCGCGGGGGGTCTCGCCGAACCCCGCAGCACAGTGTCTCCACCACGGGCCCGGATTGTTCTAATTAGGCAGCTCAGAGAATAAATGATTTCACGCTTTCTCCCCAAAACCGTTCGGACACATCATCTGAACGCGGAGGGTCTGGCGTGGCTAGCTGTGTGCGGGCCCCGGGCCTTGCACAGACGGTCGGCGTGCGGAATCCCACGGGGACTTCACGGGGACCGAGTGGCCGGACAGGAAACCGGCCGCAGCCCTGGGGCAGCGGGGAGCACGAGGCTGGACGCAGAGGGCCCGGGGACAGTGACGTCCAGCCCGATGCTGCTGTCCCCCTTCGGGTCCCACGGTGGCCTGTGCGCTCTCCTCACAGCCGCCCGGCCCCCAGCTGCAGCACTGCCCTGACCCCGTGATGTTCCCTCACACACGGGGTCGGGCCCAGTCTGGCTGGGACCTGCCAAGTCCTCGGGACTGGGCCCTTGGTGCCCTCGGCGCCCTGAGTGCCCTGCCCCGTCCCTGAGGCGGCCCAGCCGTCCTGTGTGGTGACGATGATGGCAGCGTGGGTGGCAGTCCAGTGCGGCAGGCGCTGTCCTGCCCTTTGTGCCAACACAGCCCCCACGGAGATGTCCGGGCCTGCAGGCGCAGGGGCTGAGGGGCAGCGTGCCTCCAGCCTCCCCACCATCCCGGGCCCCAGAGCTGGCCCAGGGCATCCCACCCCACTCTGCGTTGTTTCCATGGCGAACCCTGTGGCCGTGCGCACGTGTGGGCTCAGGGACGGACTCCGAACCTCGTCTGTCCTCTCTAACCGGCCCAGCCCCAGCCCAGCCCCGCCTTGAGAATATTCTGCTGCTGTAGGGGTCAGGGCGTCTGGGTCCTCGCTGGAAGCTGGTGTCCTGGGAAATCAGGTGCCTTCCCGGGATGCGGGGAGCTCTCAGATTGGGCCCTCGAACCCAGAGCCGTGAAGTCCGTCCCGCATGCAGCGAGAGCACAGAGACCTCCCCGGGACTCCGCCGATGCCAGACGCCTCAAAACAGTGGTGTCTCCTCATGCGGTTGGCAGACGTGCTCCTGGGGCGACGACTCTTCATCCCCGATAGGAAATACCCGGCCGTCAGGTCTGTGGGGGAGAGCCCCGTTGTCCGGCTGGTCTGCAGTGAGAGAAGCTCTTCTCAGCAACATTCGTGTATTTGCAAGAATCTTTTAGAGGTTCCCGGCCAGAAACAGAGCATCCCTGTGTGGGGTCGGCTGGGTGGGGCAGAGAGCGGGAGGGCAGAGGGGACAGCGGGTTTTCCACATTCCGGAACGCACCGCCGGGGCTCAGAGCCAACGGGGTGGGTCACCGAATGCTGTCCACAGAGCAGTCCCTGCTGCCCCTGGACGATGTCCCTGCCGCCCCTGGATGGATGTCCCCGCTGACCTTGGGGGTCTAACCCCACTGTTCCTGGCAGGCTGCGGGGAGGTGGGGATCTGGGCCCGTTTCTCCATCATTTCTCCATCCAGGCTGTTCCTCCACAGGCTGCCAGCCTGACTTCTGGCTGCTGCTCCCTCGCCTCCCACTTCCCAATGGGCTCCAGATTCGAGGGCAGGAGAGGGGATTATTTATTTGCCCCGTAAATTGCCCCAAAGCCCCCCTGACGGGCAGATCCCAAGCCCTGACATGTGGTGGTCTGATGGCACTCGGAGCTTCTCCCACACTCATACAGCATGCGTCCTCCTTTGAGGGAAGCAGGGTCACCATTCCTGTCCCCGAGCTCAGGACACAACACAGGGCCTGGTGTCGCTGCTGGACAACCCACCCTGGGTTCATTCTGTCTTCACGACAACAACCCTGCGTGCTCGGTTCTGTGTGCTCAGACAGGGCACTCCTGAGCTCGACTTCGGCAGCCTCCTTTCCCCCATTGCAGGGCTGTGGCGTCCACGGAGGGAGCTGGCGGTTTCCCCACTGTTGGGAGGTTCTGCAGGGGAAACGTCTAAGGATTTGCCGCCGATGGTCTCAGCCTGGACGGTCCAGCGTGGAAGCCAGAGGCCGTCTAAACTTGCCCGCGGAAGCCCTGACCCTCCCATCTGGCGGCTCCTCTGTCCCCCATCCCCGCATGGACCTTTCCCAGCAAACTGCAAGCCCGGACCAGGAACCGAGTTGGGCAGGGATGGAGTGCTGTGCAGGTGTGCCGTGCCTGGGTCCTCTCCAGGCCCAGGGGCTCACGAGCAGTTCTGACTCGGAACTAGGGAGAGACTTTCTTTTCCCCTGCTCTCGTCCCTCAGAGCCCCAAACACAGGAGCCCAAGAGACCATCAACCCTGGGCTGTGTCCCGGTTGATGTGCCCTTGTCCCCAGGCCTGTATACAGCATCAGACCCAAGTGCCCAGGACCCCAGGACCCGTAGCCCGGAAGCCCCAGGCCGGCCTGCCCACTGACCCACAAAGCCTCCGCAGATGGTGGGCTCGGTCCCAGGGCTCACCACGAAGGCTAGTGTGGGGAGGAGGCTACTGCCTACCTGGGCCCCCCTGACGGTGCCCATGGGCCTACGGCGGAGACCACATCAGGATGGAGACACGAAGCTCTTTTGAAAGCAGCACTTTTTTTTTTAACCCTTTAATGGTCACCAATTACCTTCATTTCAGTGCTGGTTTCCTGTCTTGCCTCAAACGCTTCGGCTGCAAACTGCACAGCTAGGTCCTCGGAACGTTCCCAAGCCCGAGCCCGGCTTGGTGGAGGAGATGACTCAGGAGCGTTTCCACACAGACATCTGCAGCCTGATCCTGAGACGAGACCACCGCGGAGGCGTGCGGGTGCCTTTCTGGAACTGTCTGAACTCGCACAAAAACACAGAGAATTCCCCCCATAGGTCCCATTCATGAACTCTGATCTTGGGGAAGGGTACATCTCCAAAACGCAAACCACAGATTTGCAAACAATCCAAGCCTCACCACATCCCTGAGCCAAGCCTACCTCTCCTGGGCGTCCATGGGGCCTAGCCCGGCCGCAGAGGATGGAGGGGACGCCTCACCCCCGGGGCTCCCCATGCGCCGTTCCTCTGCACCCCACATCTGCCCCAGAGACAGGCAGCTCTGGTCCCACAAAACTCCACACTTGCCTTGTCAAGGTGGCCTGATTCCATATGCTGAACCTTGAATCTTCTTAACGTGGGATCTGGTTCCGGAGTTAGTGGTAAACACGCACACATGAAATTTTATTGAGATTTGCATGCAGTTGCAAGAAACAGCAGAGAAATCTCTTGGACACCTGGTCCCATCTCCCCCAATGGTAACACCTCCCAAACTCCAGTAGAATATGTTGATATCAATATATAAAATATTGATATATTTGGTTATAGCTGGGTTTCCCCAGCTGTTTTGGTATTTGTGTGTGGGGGGGGGTGTGTTCGTACAGGTGTATCCCCTGGGTAGGTTCGTGCCTCCACAAAACTGTAGTCCAGACCTTGAACCGCTCCATCCCGAGGATCCCCTTACAACTTCTCCCACCTCCCCACGCCCAACCCCGGCATCCACGCATCCGTCCTCTGTTTCTAAAAATTTTCCCTTTACAGATGTTAAGTACATGGAATCATACAGGATGTAACAATCTTTTAGGATTGGATTTCTTGGCTCAGCCTAATTCCCTGGAGATCAGCCACGTTGTCATTTGATTTTTGTGAGATTCAGTTTGTTGATTTTTTTCCCTTGGTTTAGTGTTTTGGGCGTCGGGTCTAAGAACTGTTCACTTAATCATAGATACTGGGTGGTTGCTTTTTCTTAGAAAATGTATTTCATGTTCAATTATTTGACCTTTTTTGAGTTAATTTTTCATAAGTGTGAAGACTAGGTGGAGGTTCATCACTGTGGCCTGCACGTGTCTGCTCGCCCCATGACTGTTTGTTGACAAGCCTGCCTCTTCCTCTACTGGACTGGTTCTGTATTTTGCTAAACCAGCTGGACATACCTGTGTGGGTCTATCTCTGTGCTCTCCGTTCGGCTTTGCTGACCCGTGCGTCCACCCCGGATGCCAGACCACCTCTCACTGTTGACTGTGGCTGGACCACAAGCCACATCATTGACACAGTGGCCCCTGCCACTTTCTTGTTCTTTGTCACACGTATTTAAGCTGTCTGAAGACTGTGCCTTTCCACAGAAATTTAAGAAAAATTGTGGCTGTGTTTACAAGACACGTTATGTGGATTTTGAAAGGAATTGCATTGAACACAAAGACCAGAAGGAGAAAGAGAGGAGGGCCCCTTCAGCAAGGGAAGCTTTCCAATCCTTGAACACAGCGTTTCTCTCGTTTACGTCTTCAAGTTTCTTTGTTTAAGTCTTGGAAATACTTTCATCTACAGATTTTACATTTTCAGCTTAGAGATCCTGTTTGTGGTTTGCTCTGTGTCTACTAACGTGAAGTATTTAATTTTTTTTGAAGTGACCCTGAATGTTACGGTGTTTTTAACTTCAATTTCCTGAGACTCTGTTTTATCACCTGCAAACCATAGATTTGCAAATGATTTTTGTGTGTTGATGTTGTATTCTGTAATCTTGCTGAATTCATCAGTTCTAGGGATTTATTTCTAGATTTCTTGGGATTTTTCTATTCAGAGATAATTGTGTCATCTGCAAATGGAGATGCCTTTATTTCTTCCTTTTCAACTGGTAGGTCTTTTCTCCCTTGCCTCCCATCAGTGGCTGGAAACTCCAGAACTGTGTTTATCAAATAAAAGTAGGTAAATTGGACATTTTTGCCTTGTTCTCAATTTCAAGGGAAACACATCCAGTATTTGACCCTTAAATATAAGAGCAGATGTAAACTTTTAGTGGGTGCTCCTGATCAAGGGTAGCCCACCCTTCCTTCTTCCACGCTGGCTGGGAATTTGTTCATGAACAGGTGTTGCATTTCGTCAAAAGCATACTATGCCTCATTTGATGTAATCGTACAATTTTTCTTCTTCAGGTTATTCATATGCTGGGTTACTTTGATTGATTTTCAGATGTTGCATGCCTGGAATAAATCTCACTGGGTTATGATGTATAATTATTTTTAAACATTGTGAGATTCGGTTTGCTAAATTTTTTTTTTAGTATTTTTGCATTTAAGCTCATGAAAAATATTGGTCCGTAGTTTCCCCTTTCGATGTACTGCTCTTGTTTCGTTTTGGTACTGAGGGAATGCTGGCCTCGGAAGATGTGTTGGGACTTGTGCCCTTCTCTATTTCCTGCAAGATAATATGTACATTTAGTATTCATTCCTCTTTAAGTATTTGGTAGAATTCTCCATTGGTGCTCTCTGGGCCTAGAGATTTCTTTTTCAGAGATTTTCAATTACAGGTTAAATTTTTAAGCGGTTACAGGACTATTTAGATCATCTGTGTCCTCTTGGTTGAGTTTTGATAGTTTGAAGGGGCACGAAAATGGTCTTGGGAACTGCAAAGTACGTGAGAGTTAAGTTGTCTGCAGTTTTCCTGTATTGTAGCTTTAAAGGCCACAGGGTCTGTAGTGATGCCCCCTAGTGTGCTCATAATATTGATTTGTTCCTTATTACTCCTCTTAGTTTTTCCATCCTCATAAAGGTTTATCAATTTCACTTTTTTAAAGAACCAGATTTCTGTTTAATTGATTTTCTCTATTGTTTTCCTATTTTCTTTTTTTATCTTTTAAAAAAAGATTTTATTTATTTATTTGACAGAGAAAGATCACAAGTTGTATTTTATATTTCTCTGGCTCATCTATGGGGACATCACTGATTTTTGACTACTTTTTTTTAAAAGATTTTATTTATTTATTTGACAGAGATCACAAGTAGGCAGAGAGGCCGGCAGAGAGAGAGGGGGAAGCAGGCTCCCCACTGAGCAGAGAGCCCGATGCAGGGCTCGATCCCAGGACCCCTGGATCATGACCGTAGCTGAAGGCAGAGGCTTAACCCACTGAGCCATCCAGGCACCCCTGTTTTCCTATTTTCAATTTCATTTTTTTCTACTTTTATCTTTATTATTTCCTTCCTTCTGTTTGTTGTGGGTTGAACTTGCTTTCTTGTTCTGGATCCTTGCAGTACCTTAGATTTGAGACCATTTGTCATTTCTTATGTAAGCATTTAGTATTATAAATTTCATTCTCTACACTGATTTAACTGTAGCCTACAGATTTTCATATGCTGTGCATTTTTTATTTCTCAAATCTATGTATTCTTAAAATTTCTTAGCAGCTTCTTCTTTAACCTACAGATTATGTAGAAGTGTGAAATTGAATTTCCATGTATTTAAAGATGTTTTTGTTCTGAATTTTTGTTTGGTTCCTTTACTTGCAGAGGGCACACTCTATATGATCTCAATGCTTTTACATTTGTTAAGGCTTCTTTTATGGCCCAGGAGATGCTCTCTGAGCCCTTGGAAAACGATGTGTATTCTTCAGCTCTGTGGTTTTGTGTTCACATCAGTTAGATCCTGTGTGTTGGGTGCGCGTCTCAGATCTTCCATACCTTGTTGACTTTCTGTCTGAGAGTCCTACCTGTTGCCAAGAGGCCAGCAGCAAAGTCCCCAACCACACTTAGAGACTCATCTTTTCTCCTTTCAACTCTGTCAGTTCTGTTTCTCTCCCACATTCTTATTGCAGTGAGACACACATATGCTTTACATCCTAGTCATTTGTAAGAGCACCGTTCTGTGGTATTAGATATACTCACAGCGTCTGAGTCACTGCAGCGTCTGTCCCCATAGCTCTCTTCACCCTGTAAAACTGAACTCTGTCCCCACTTAACAACAACCTCCTCCCCCACGAACAGCCTCTCCCAGTGCGTGGTGTCCACACCTCCACTGGTTTTGTTTCGTGTATTTTGAAACTTATTGTCTGTTGGGCATTTTGGATTGTCGCATCTTCCCAGTAGACTGAGCCTTATATCGTCACGTAATGTCCCAAATAATTTTCTTGGTTTTGAAATAATTTTATTAGGTATTAACAGAACCATTTCTTTTTTTTAAATTGATGTCTGCATGGGGCACACTGCATATATTTTCATGTTTTTACTTCCAGTTTATGTTTGCCTTTGGACATGGAGCGAGGGTCTTAGAACCGGTGTCTATTTGGAGTGTGTGTTTTGCCGTGTTGTTTTTATTCACTCTGCAAATCTCCATTTTGTAAATATCTGTATTTCAATGATTCTCCTTTGTGGTGATCACTGACAGGTTGGCACTGACTCCTGCATTTTGTTATTTTCTATTCTTTTCTCTTCATCTCATGCCTCTGCTTCTCTTTCCTTGCATTCCTCTGAGTTATTGGAATTCATTTTAGGATGTCATCTTATTTTATTTATAGTGGTTTTAGTGTGTCTTTTTATCTAGCTCTGCGGTAGTTTCTCTGGATGTGTCTATAAGCTCAGAGCAGTCTACCAGGGCCAGCAAGTCATTACTTGGAGTGAAGAGTGGAATCCTCACCACCACTGAGGTCCTTTTTTCTTCCTCACTTTAAGTACTGTCTTGGCCATTAGGTCAAGTTGCTGTGTTTTTTTAATCATCAACTACGATTTATCAAACTCTACTTGTGTGTGTCCATATTTCTGACCTTTCCCTTACTTTATGTCCTTCCAGTGCTCCCAGATTTCTTCATTTGTCATTTCCTTCCTGTTTTAAGGACTCACTTCACCAGTCTTCATGGGTAGCTCTTGTAGGAACAAACTCTCTTAGTGTTTCCTCATCGGAGAATGTTTCCATTTCTCTTTCACTCCCAAAGATAAATTTTGTCAGACACATAATTTACAGTAAACAGTTCTTTGAGCAACGAAAAACAACGTGGCACTTACCTCTGGTTTCAGACAAGAAGCTGGTTCTCCTGTCGGTGAATCATGTTACGCTCTCTGGATGATTTCAAGACTTTGTTTATTTTCATTTTCCTTTGGTTTACAGAATTTTAATTGTGGCGCCTTGGCATGGACTTCTTTGGGCTTAATCTGTACGCTTTGCACGGCTCTCTTGGATTTGCATGTTTGTGGCTTTTGGCAGATTTGGGAAGCTTCCAAACGTTGTTTCTTTAAATCCTCTTCCAGCCCCTCTGTTCCTTTCTCCTTACCTCAGGGACTACAACGATATAGATGTTAGACATTTCATAATTTTCCCACAGGTTCCAGAGGCAGCATTCATTTCTGTTTTCTGCTGATTTCCCTCTCTTGTCCAGACTGAGTGAATTCTGCTGTTCTGTCCTCAAGCTCACCGATTCTGTTCTCTGTTATCCCTGCTCTACTGCTGAACCCACCCAGCAAGTGCTTCTATTCAGTTTTGCATTTTCTTTCTACAATTTCTCTTTGGTTCCTTTTCTCTCTCTTTCTCTCTAACTTCCATTTTTTGTTTTGCTGATATTTCCCATTCTTTTGTCTGTTTCAAGAGTATTTTTAATTCATTGCTGAAGCATTTTTTTTAATAATGGCTGCTTTAAAATTCTCACCAGAAAATCGCAACTTCTGATTCATCTTGATGTCTGTGACAGTTTATTGTTTTTTCTCCTCCAAGCTGTGAGTTCCTGGTTCTTGGCATCACAGGACACTTTGTCTATGATGCTGGGAGACTCTGAGTCCCCTTTAACCGTTGTTGTAGCAGAAAATCGGCCTGTTCATTTTTAGCATGTGGGTCCTGGCCAACTCTTGTGTGCTACGTTTCCAATGACAGTTTGATTTTTAGTCTTTCTGTGCTATTTCAGTTTTCTTGGCTTATCTGGTGTCAGTGAGGCTTATGCTGGTTCGTGCTGGTGCTGTCCTCGAGGGAAGAAGCAGTTTCCCCAGGCCAGGCCCGGTGTGTCAGTGAGGACAGGGGCAGTGTGACACCCGCCAGTACCCCTAATGCCCGGTCTCAGGCAGGGCAGTGGGCTCCCAGGCAGGGGCAACTCAGGGTGTTTCCAGACCAGCTGAACCTTTTGCTGTAACTGAAGCTCCCACCAGCTCTGCAAACTTGTGTCTGCATATGTTGGCAGGAGAAGGAGTCAGACCTGGCAAAGAAGGAGAGTGCCCCGGCCACAGCACCGGCAAGGACCACAGCTGACCCACTCATGGGTGTTGGCAGGCTGCTGATGTGCAGTCTGGGGGAGAACCACCCTCGCCATGACGTCTTCTGTGGCTGCACAGGGCGGTCAGCCATCTCTTGGTCTTGCTTCCTTGTTCCCCACGCTGAGGGCATGAGATGCCCCAGTGCTAGGCTGGCCTTCCATCTCTGGGGTCCCACACCAGCTCACCTTTCTCTTGCCGCAGCCCCAAGTTCCGGAGTTCATAGCCACGCTCCATAGAAAAGAGCCAGGAGAAATGAGGCTTCACTGTCTTGTCTGCTCCAGAAGTCCGCACATTTTGAAAACTGAGCAGTTATATATTTTATTATATACCCTAAAGTTCACCCTTTAAATTACACAATCCAGTGGTTTTTAGTACATTCACAAAGTTGTGCCATCTTTACCTTCTAATTCCAGAACATTTTTATCATCCAGAAAAAGAAGCCCTGTACTCGTTAGCAGTCGTCCCCAGTCTCTGAGTCCGCCAAGCTGGGGGCAGGGTTACAGCTCCTGACGAGTCATGGTCCTGTTGGTATTTTATGACACTTGCTGTAAGGTGAGAGCTTGATTCTGTTCACTGTGCCTCGTGGTACAGGAGGTGAGAGAATCAGAGACACTGCTGTGGGAAGGACAACGCGGAGGGCAGGCCGGGCAGGCAAAGCGGTCCTGGGGGTGGGGGGCATGGTCAGCGGCTGCTCCTCTAGCCACGTGGGTGGGTCTCACCGGCCCCAGCAGCCGCCCCGAGTAGCAGCTGTGAGACCCTTGGTTTGTTTTCATCGGTTTGGGTCCTGATGAGCTTGCAGAACGTGTGCATGTGCACACACACTTGTGTGTGGGTTTGGAGGAAGTGTTTCTGCATCCTGCCAGGAGCTCCTTCTCGGGCCGGCCGGCTGACAGCCAGGTGACAGCTATCACATGGGCTCGGCCACAGAGAGGATGACCAGCCGTCCTGGGGGTGTGAGCCGCAGAGTGCGCCTCGCAAGGCAGACACCCGGGTCCTACAGTGGCCGGCCCTCCATGCAGCAAGAGAGGCCGCAGCCTGCGCTGTGAGAAGGCCCCAGGCCCCCGCCCCCCCCCCCCCAGCCCCTCTGGATCTGGAGGGAGTGAGACGTGCCTTACCCCGCACGCCCACCTTTGATTCCCAGACCGCCTCCGTCGTGTGCCCCGTTACTCGCATCTCTGGCCTGATGTCAGTGACTGGGGAAAACCACGTCTACCCAAGGGGAGGAAATCGGATCACCTTACGAGGTCAGGAAGTCGGGGCTTCAAAGTTTTCCTTCCAGGGGAAGGGACGCACCACGTAAGGCACAGCACGCAGGCCTGTGAAGGGGCTCGGGCGTCGGGCTCCCCTGGGTGTTCACCGAGGACAGGTGAGGGGGCTCCGGCCTGCAGCCTCCCAAGCGTGGACGGAGAGACACCACCCTGATGGCCACCCCTCTGGCCTCAGCCTCTTCACCCCCTCCGTCTCCCACAGCCCAGAAGGTCAAGGACACCGGTGCCCCGGCTCTGGCAGGAGCTTCGGATTCCAAGCGGTTCGCGGCACTACATGATTAGAAGTAAACGCTTGTGAACGGGACGAGAAAGCCGTTTATCATTTCCAACAGTCCCCTTGAGGTACACAGGCATTAGACAACATTTATCTTTATTCTTCTGCTCTGTAGCAACCAATCAAAAAGTCGGCTAATCTTCCTGACTACAAAACCATCTACTAAAACATTTCCACACAATGCAAATGTCCAAGATTTATCATCTCCCGTACCCATAACTTAGGGTGCATTAGGCGGGTGTCATCAATTTTAATAATAGGCTTCCTAGCTAAAATTTGGATCAACATCACTGGGTTTTTCAAAATTTCATTACGAGACTCACTGAAAACACAATATCCCATGAAGAAGGCATATTTCTCTTGTCAGGAGCGGGGACGGCCGGCTGACGCTCGCTGTGCTTTGTCTTCTCCCTCGTGGGGTTTCCGATCTACATCACCCACTTAACTGTCATCCCACGTGTCCCTGCGTCTGCGTCTGCGGACTTCAGTGCCAGCTCTGCACTCCCAGAAGTTGAGTTAATTGAATCCCATCTCTGATTTGTTGTTTTCTCAGAATTCCCAGGAAAACACGTGTCCCTTTCCACAGAGACTTGTGGCCTTTGCCTCCACCCGGGAATGTTTACGAAAGCCTGGGGGTGTCAGACTTCTTCTTCTTCTTAATATTTTATTTACTTGTTTGTCAGAGAGAGGGGGGCGGAGCGCACGCACAAGCAGGGGGAGCAGCAGGCAGAGAGAGGGAGAAGCGGAGGGAGAAGCAGGTTCCCTGCGGAGGAGGGAGCCCGGTGTGGGACTCGATCCCAAGACTCCAGGATCATGACCTGAGCAGAAGGCAGACGCTGCCCTGACTGACCCCCAGGCGGCCCTGGGCTTCAGACTTCTCAAAAGCTGCGTCCACGGAGGCCCGCCCAGCCCCCACCGCACTGCTTGTCTGGAGAGAGTCTGCGTGCGGCTCGGAAGTGCTGCTTGTGGAAGCGCGTGGGTGGTGGTTCCGCGGCGGGGACCAGACGGCGGGTGGGAACCTCATCTTGCCTGGACCCGGGGCCGATAGGGGGTGTCAGCCGTCCTGCAGCGGCCTCTGACGGACACTGCCAGGCTCTCGGGCCCTTCCCCAGGCGAGCGTGTGAACTCGGATGTGCGTCCCCGTCCGCGCCCACGTCCGCCCCCACGTCCGCGCCCATGTCCCGTCCGCGCACGGGAGGAGCCGCTCTCTCGCGCTGCAGAGGCCTCCGTGCAGCGACAACGGCCCGCGCGGCTGGTCTGAGTGACCGGCCCAGGGACCACCTACGGGTCGTTGGCGCTTCTGAGGTCGAGCGGTGCAGCCCCGTGTCGCCCGCGACGGACTCGGACGAGCGCGCAGGACGCCCGGAGCGCGCCCTCCGCCTGGGTCCCCTGTCACCCTCCTCTGCGCTGACAGAGCCAGGACAGGTCATAACGCACAGGGTTGGTCACCTCCCGGCAAGCGTCAGAAGTAACGATGGGACCGCGAGATCCCACTCGGAGCGGCTGCCGGAAGCAGGGGAGCTGCAGGACGGGCGGGTGGTGTGTTCCTACAGGCCTGGGCCCCGCCCCCCATCCCCTGCGTGCTCGGGCCAGCCTCTGCCCTGGGGGGAGGGACGGGTCTCACCCTAAATTCTCTCCTCTGCGTGGGGGGTCTGAGGTCTGAGGTGCTGACGGATACTGTCCAGCGAGCCCGCCTGTGTGCAGCTCCGCGGACACCTGACCCGCCAGGCTGGGTGGGGGCCTGGGCTCTCAGTGGCCCCGCGGGGTCACCTTCAAGCAGGCCCCGCTGGGAAGGACAGACACGTGTGCACAGGCACGCGGTGAGAGGACGGAGCGGCTCGTCTGTGACCCGAGAAGGTCACAGGCACGTTCGCCGTGGAGAGTGGTGGCACCATCGTGGACGGTGTGAAAGCTGGGCCTGATGGATGTCCACCCCGGGTGGCCGGGCAGCAGGTCACAGGTGGTCTGGGGATGGGAGCGTCGGGGCCGCCGCACCTCGGGAGGCCTGGCTCACCTCTGCCGGGCACCCATGGCGGAACCACCCCTGGGCTCTGGGGTGGGAAGTCCTCTGGCTCAAGTCTGGGGGACACGTTCCCTTGGATAGGAGGCCCAGTGGTGGATGTGTGTCCCCACCTCATGCGAGACAGCTGGAGACCTTCATGGTGCAGTCAGAACAACGGAACTTCCCAGGTGGGCACAACACAGATTGTTAAAGATGAAATAAATATAAAAACACAAAAACAAAGTCAGAGCTACTCCTGGTCCCAAGCAAGAGGCTTTCATCCTGAGGGCCCTCTTGGACAGGGTCTGTGCCGGCCAGGTGACCGGTGATGGCCTCTCTGCCTGCCCACCCCTCACAGGGACCTGAGTGCACAGAAATCCGGATCTGTGTTTGGAGACGTGCAGACAAGTACCCGGAGGAGTGTGTGCACATGCGTGAGTGTGTGGCAAGGCGGGGTTCTTCCCTGGTCTGGACTCACGACGTGATGCAGGACACCGCAAAACCCTCCCACCCGAAGAGCACCTCACAGTTGGACCTTCTCCTCCAGCCCCCAAACGGGAGCACGGGGAGTGTGTCTGCCCCTCCCGTCCCACGACCAGGGCCCAGAGAGGGGGCTGTGCTGCCGTGCACGGGAGCGGCAGGAGCGCCACACGCAGACCCTGGCCGTGGCGGCCGCGATCCTGTACTGCAGCCTCCAAGCTCCGAGACCGTGTGCACATTGTTGCTTCCGTGGCCCCCGTGGCTCGCCGTGGCCACTGAGCTGATCACGGGGCAGAGACCGAATGCCCTGCGCAGCCTCTGTGGGCCGGGCTGCTAGCGCCCTGCCACGCGCGATGGACCCCTCCCCACCCGAAGCAGGGAGGCTCCACGCCTGAGGCCCCCACGGGGCCAGAGCAAGGTTGTGGGGAGACAAAGTCCAGGCAGACGGGACGGGCAGGCTCAGCCACCTGGTTCTGGTTCTGGTTCTGATTCTGGGCCAGTGGCTACCACATGGTCCCTGCGAGGGGACCGGCGCCTGCAGGAAAGCTCGTCTGTCACCTGCAGCGCCCGGGCGTTTGCTGTCCCTGCCCTTGTCGTGCACTGACTTCTGGACGTGTCCACCGGTATCTCATCCAGTCTGGCTGCTTGAGGGTCCCCCTTCCTGACCCGAATTCTGTCTGTGTCCCGGAGTTGCTCGGATCCCATGGAGGAGGCAGAGGGGGTCGGTGACTTCCAGGCCCCTACAGCAGAGGAAACGGGCTCCAGGGGAGGTGCTGCCCCCACACGCCTGGCAAAGGCCAACCCCAGAAACGCTGCTCCAGCCTGGGCCTCCGAGCCCCAGCCCTGAGCCCCTCAGCAGGCCGTGCCACCCCGCGTCCCCAGCACCCCCACTCCCATGGCCGGCTGGAGGCGGCGGCGTCCCCCGACCGGCTGCCGCACGTGGGCGCCCACACCACCGCCGCCGGCGAGCGCGCAGGCCTGTGCTCCCTCCAGCCGCGCGGCCAGGCCGGCCTGGTCCCGTCACCCTGAACGGCGGCAGCAGCGGCCACGAGCTCCCGCACACACGTGCAAGCAGGGCTGGCGGGCGTCTGGGGGGCTCCGTTGGTGGAGCAACCAGTTCTGGACTTAGGCCCGGGTCGTGATCTCGGGGTCCCAGGGTCGAGCCCCGTGTTGGGCTCTGCACTCAGCTCGGAGTCAGCCTGAGATGCCCCCCCGCCCCTCCCTTGGTGCCGGCTCGCTCACTCTCTCTCTGAATCGGTCAATCAATAATAAGTAAATAAAAGAAGTGTATTGGTGTTAGCACGGGGTCTCCACTCGGGACACCTGAGGCCGCCCGTGGGCTCGACCGGCTCCTGTGCCCCTCCCCCACCCCGCTCAGCGGCCTCGCCCACCCCCCGTCTGGCTGTCTGCGGCGCTCTATCCTGGCAGCCCCAGGACGTGAAACGGCCTCCACTGTCCATATGGGGTGTGGGTGACTGGTTGGCAGAGAGTCGGATCGGGGGGCCCTTCTAAAGACTAACGTTACAGCTATGCTCCCCAGGACCCCATTTCGGCCCCTGACGGCTGTGTCCTCCCTGAGGCTCTGACTTCATCCCAACCGTCACTCGCTCACTCCTGTGTTCTGAAAACACTCAGCAGGCGGGGACTGCCCAGCCTTGAGGGGCCAGCGCGCCGAGAGCCCCGCAAAGACCAAGGGGACCCCCCAACCTGAGGAAACATGCGCATGTTCTGGCCTCAGCAGAGGTGGAGGTGGGCTGATGGGTCAGCTGGGACGTTGCCTCCCCCAAGGTCCAGGGCCTGCCACCCAGTGCCCCCGAGCTGGCCGTCTCCTGTGCGGGCTCCCAGTGTCTCATACATGAGGACAAGGCCCGTGGCTGGGAGTGTGTCCTGATTCCCGCATCCCTGTGAGCTGCACACCCACAACTGACTGGTGGCCCTTCTCTGCCGGGCTCCGTGTCTGCGGGTCCTGACGGGCCGGTGATGGATGGCCCTCGGGGGGGCTCTTCCTGAGTAGCACGAGGTTCAAAGTCCATTTTGCATTCGCTGTGTGTCCCTAACAAAATCATCTTAATTTCACCAAGACATGCAGTTTCTCTTTAGGGAAAGAGTGACCCCTCGTTAACAGAACGGCAGGCACAAAGTCACACGTCCAAACCCTGCGTGATGGGCTCGAGATGGGCGCTCGGGCCCCAGCCGGCACATTAAACTCCTGCCTTTGGAAGGTGGGCTCCCTGGGAGGCAGTGAACACTTCTGCTGTCACTCAGCATTTCTTAATTTACTGGTGAGGGGACGTCTGTGGGCACCTTGGGTTGCTGCTCTCCGTGCCCAGCTGCCCGCTGGACACGTTCCCTCGGACACATCCCCCTGGCAGTGCTCCTCCTTCCTGGGCATTACCTCGTCTACACTGGAGGGGCAGCGGCTCACTACCACGGGGCGTCTGTAGGCTGGCTCCTTGGCTGCGGGAAAGCCGGCATTTGTTTCTCCTCCTTGACGCAGCAAGGAAGGCAAAGACTTCAGTGGCGGAGGACGAGCCCCCCAGTGACTGTATCAGGGGACAGGGTGGAGCAGAGCACAGAGTCTGGGAGTTGCTCCAAGGAGCAATGGACAAGCTCACCTCACGTCAGCCCCGTGGTCCAGCCTGGAGTCCATCTCCCCGGGCGTCCCCTGCGTTCGCTCGTCCAGCTGTGCCCCTCGCCGGGAGCTCCGTGATGGAACCTCACAAGGAGCTCAGGTGATTGACTTCGGGCCCTTTCGTGGAACGGAGGCCGAGGCTCACAGAACCAGAGAGCCGGGAGGGGTCAGAGCCCCATAAGGGCCGCCCACCTCCTCTCCTCGGCAGGCTGGGTCCTGGGCAAGTCCGTGCCCCTCTCTTCTGTTCCCCTTCCCCGGCTGCAAGTCCCTGCGAGAGGCCAGGAGCTGGCCGGGTCTCGGCCATGAGCTCCTCCTCGTCCAGCCTCAGCCCCCGGTCCACTCACCAGGCCGGACAGCGTGGTAGGGGGGTGGGACGCGTCGCAGGGCTGGCGCGAAACAAGAACGGAGGACGTTTGTCCAAAAGCAGAAAAGGGTCCCGTGAACGATCCAGAGGGAGGTTTTCCTCCTCCCATCATGCCCTCTGTCTACGAGTGGCTCCGACTTGTCCTTCCCGGTGAGGGACGGCGGGGACCTCCCACCAGCGGCCCCTCCGTCCGGCTGCACACCGTGGGCGTGGTTTTGGCGCAGACATAAGAGCCCCTCCCGCATGTGTACACAGTCACCACCGTCCCCTGGGGGCTCCCTCGCCCACATGCCGCCCCCGGTCCTCCCGGAGCAGTGGCCATGCCGCCCCACGCTCAGCCTGCTTCGTCTCACTTCCCTTTTTTTTAAAGATTTTATTTATTCATTTGACAGAGATCCCACGCAGGCAGAGAGGCAGGCAGAGAGAGAGGAGGAAGCAGGTCCCCGCTGAGCAGAGAGCCCGATGTGGGGCTCGATCCCAGGACCCTGAGATCGTGACCCGAGCCGAAGGCAGAGGCTTTAACCCACTGAGCCACCCAGGGGCCCCTCACCTCACTTCCTGATGTGAGCTCAGTCCCACGAGGAAGAGAGGGTCCGACGGGTACCTGGCGTCTGTGTTTATCAGAACACCGCCTTCTCTCTGTCTGGGTGGAAGTCATGACTCTGGGCTCTGTCCCCCCTCCCCCCCGCCCCCGTGTGCTCAGCGGTGGCCCTGACCCTCCTGTTTGTCTCCCACCGGGTCTCGCTGAACCCCACGTGCTGTGGGCCTGCCAGAATCCCATGCCCAGCAGCCTCATGGACGTCTCTGCTAACAGGGCATCGGGGGGCAGTGGGCACGTGTGCCCTTGGCTTGCACGTGGGCTCCGGGGCCCGCCTGACCTCACTCACACAGCACAGGGTCAACAGTAAGGCTGTTGTACGCATCTCAGGGTGACCGCAGCGCTTTACGCCAAGCCTGGGCCCTCCTGGAGGCTGCCCGGGTCCCCCTTCCGAAGCCAGCCCTGCAGGAGGATGGGGCAGGTGTGTGGAGCCAGAGGGAGGATCCCCCGTGCCACCCGCCTGCAGGGCCTGTGCTCACACATCCGAGAGTCTCATGAGCACCCAGAGTGTGGGGAGCAGCAGCCAGAGCCCTGCTTCCTGAAGGACTAGGGATGCCCCTTCCCAGCTCCAACCACCCCTCTGGTCCCATCTGTCCATCCCACCACAACCCACCTCCTGCACGGCAGCCACGGCTGGTCTAGGGATGGCCCTCCAGGGACACGGGGGGCTGAGGATCCGGGGACAAACCCGAGGGCCCAGAGCTGTGACACCAGGGGACCCTGGAAAGATCCTGCTGGGGACAGCCAATGCCAAGTCTCCTCCAGGCTGGGAGGGCAGCCAGCACAGCCCAGCACTGAAAGCCGAGGACACGCCAGGCTGGAGGAGGAGGTCAGGGCTGGCTCACCAGGGCGGTGTGCGGGTGTGGAACAAGGAGGGCAGGAATGCTCGGTGTTGGGGCCTGTGGGCTTAGGGACCTTGGATGCGTGCCCTTGTGCCCCCCACCTGCACCAGCCTCACAGGGCACTGTGGGCATCCCCGAGACCACAGGCAGGAGGCACTCAGAGCAGCCTCAGGCACGGGGAGCAGGTGCTTGTCACACGGGCTGCCACGAGTCCAGGTGAAACCCCCCCACTTGAACATCAGGCAGACCTGCCAGATACGAGCTGGGTCCTCCGGCCGCACAGCCAGTCGTGGTGAGAACCATGCTGCTGCCCGGCTGCATCGGACCCACGGGAGAAATGGACTTTGTCCAGCCCCCCACCTGCCAGCCAGGAGACTGGCACAGCCCGCAGCCCACAGCCCTGCTCCCGCCCTCCCCAGGGCCCAGGGCGGCCCTGGGGCTCTGCTGCCCACCTGGGGGACCTGGTTCCCCAGAAGGGGGGTGGCCAGCTGGGTGCCCTTCCCCCACATCCACAGGTGCCATCCTGGCTCCTCGCCACCGGGGGCTCCAGCCCTCGATCGCGCCTGCCCCAGAAGCCGGAAGTGGGTTCTGCTCCCTCGGAGCCCAGGAGCCCATCTTCCAGCTGCTCTGCAGCTCCTTGTCCCAGTTTCTCAGCTCTGGGGACCCCCGTGGCCATTAAGAAGGGGCCGGAACGGGAAGCCGCGCTATCTGAGCGGCAGGCGGCGGCCCTCTGCTGGGAGGCAGCCTCTGTCGCATCTCCATCTCCGGGCCCCTGTGAGCGCTTTGCTTCCAAGTTGGGCTGATGGCCTCACGCTCTGATTGCTTGTGGATTCTATTTAAAAATGGGGCCGAGGAGGGAGGTGGGAAACGAGCGCGCGGATGCCCAGGAGGGATCCCCATCTGAAAGCAGAGAGTGAGGTTTCCATCTGAACCGAATTCCTCCGTGGCCTCCGGCGATGACGGCGATGTCCCCGGGCTGATGGCACAGTGTTGCGGAGCTGGGCTCATTACCCCCCACCCCCTCCAGGAGCCTGGGCACCGGGAGGTGAGAGCGGACACTTGCAGCCGGGCTGGGAGGCCGTGCAGGGAGCTGGCCCTGCACCAGCCCCCATGCCAACTTGTGACAACCCAGGTGCACTCGCTGCCCGAGGCCAGAAGTTCCCGGCCAGGCTGTGCAGCAGGGTCCGCTCCAGGAGAACCTCCTGCTTCCGGTGTTGCTGGCCACCCTGGGAGTCCCGTGGCTGGGGGGGATGCGCCACTGAGACGCTGTTCTGCACCGGTGACCCCGTGTTCTCGGGGTCCCTTCGGAATGTGCAGTGAGCCCTGTCCATGGGACCCCATCCTGACACCCGCCTCTGTAACACGCAGCCACGTCTGAGGTTCTGGGGATGCTCAGCCTTCTCTGGGAGCCCCCCAGGTGTCCTCTCTGGGCAGGTATGGGTGGGGTTGCTGGGCCATGTGAGCAGGAGCCCAGAGAGGGCCGTGGGCTGTGAGGGGATGCCGGGGACGCCTTCCTCCTCCCAGAAGATCCAGACGGGCCTGGAAGCAACCGGGTCACACACCGCAGCGCATACCCCCCCCCACCCCAGTGCGCGTGCACCAAGGGCCTGGCCTGCCCCATGCCGGGCTCCGGCCACAGGACACACTGCTGGGCCACCGGAAGGTTCTCTCTTGCTCCAGAACTCAGTAATGGCTCTTGGTAACAACCTTCCCAGAAACAGTTGCTTTTTTAGGGCAAACTGCCTCCGTGCGGGGATTTTAGGCACAAGTGACCACATCAAGGGACACGTTCTGGAGAGGGAAGCATTATGGGAAACTCTCAACTCCCATCTTGTTCAACCCACGAGAAAAGCCAGGGTGGGTTTAGATCCCCAGCTGCGGGTCTGGCGAGATTAGAAGCCTTCTCCTCTGTAAACGGGGAGCGCCGTGGGCACCGTGTTGACTCCCCCAACCTCACCGTGTGACTCACTCCCTGCTCACTGGTCAGCGGACGAGACGTACCGTGCCGGTCCCGGCTGGGCAGGGGCTCCACACGGAGCCCGAGCTGGCACAGCCCCTTCTTCGCAGGCTCTCGGCCCCTGGCAGACGGGCCGGCTGCGGTCCAAGTCCAAGGAGAGGGGCCTGGGGCCTGCAGGCCAGAGGAGGGAGCCGGGGAAACGATTCACGGATGCAGGAGGCATCTGCCGGGTGCGGTGTGGACAGTCCCGGCTCAGCACCACTCCGCACGGAGCGGCCGCAGCATCCGGCCGGTTGACAGGAGGAATGAATGATGAATGAATGACCAGGGAGGACAGAGACCAGGGTCGCTCCTCACAGACGGAGATGCAGGGGCGGGGGAGGGGCTCCGAGCATCACGGGCGGCACCAGCAGCCGGACGGGGCCCTGTGGGTACCATCTTGTTCTTCCCTAACCTGAGCAAGCAGCCCGCATGCAGGGGCTGTGCCAGGGCCGGACGTGGTCGGTCGGCCGGTGCCTGTCCCAGATGTGGGCCCGGGGTCCCTCTGAGAGCATCATAGCGGGGTCACAGTGAGTGTGAAGGGGAAGGGGTGTCCACGGCAGTGGCCCAGGGCACAGGGCCCCTCATCAGTTCTGCACACCTGGTGCACTTCAGGGTGGGGCTCCCCACAGCCAAGGCTGGCTTGGCCCTGAACTCAGACAGGAAGGAAGGTCAGCAGGAGGCAGACTTTCATCCCACCCGGATCTGCCCCCAGTGCCTGGGGAGGGGCTGGGGCACTGAGCGTCCCGAGGGCAGGGGTCTGGGACCCATCAGCCTGGACATGCCTGGACAGAGGATCTCCATTAGCTCCAGGGGGTCGGGGCCTGTCCAAGCTCAGCCCATCACGCTGGCCGTCTGGCCCCCAGCCATACGCCGCCACCTGCAACCCGACTCCCCACCCCTCTGCCTGCCTCCAGTCCCTCCCGCTGCAGGGTCTCCTCTCGTCCCATGACCCCGGGGTGTGGCATCCTGTTCCACGGGGTCCCAACGCAGGGCAACGGTCCAGCTGGCCTAGAGCACACAGGGGAGGGGTTGGTGTCTTGAGCAGGGAAAATCCATCAGGAGGGATTCCAACCCAATTTCCGAAAGCCTCATTTAGAGCTTCTTCTCTTTCCACAGTGGAACGCGACGTGACAGGTGCAATTAGGCTGCAGGTTGGTAAACAGCTCAGTCTCCTGGAGACCGCGCGGAGAGAGAGAGTCACAGCCCGAGGGGACACTCTGGCCGGCGACCAGCCCTGTGCAGGCCATGCCCGCCTTGGGGAGACACAGTCCAGTTCTCCTCCAGCAGAACGCAGCAGCCCGGGTTTGATCTCAGCAAGCACCACGTCCTTTCCCGTCTCTGAGGCTGGGGTCCCCGGGGGACTGGGCGCCCCCCAAAGCCGGGCTCCTGCAGGCTGTCCTCACTCGGGGCAATGAGGGGCAGCCGCAGGCCTGAGTGTGTGTGAGGGGGGCAGAGCCTGGAGGGTGGAACCCCCATGCCCGGGCCTCGCTCTGGACCCCAAGTCGGGCTGGGGGACCCAGGGAGGCCCTACACCGTGGAGCTGCCAGCCTCACCGTGTGCTGGGCCTGCTCCGGTTTCCTCTGTGGCACCTGCTTCCCACAGTCTCCTCGCGGCTCGAGAGGAAAGCAAGTCCTTGGCCGTGAGCCCCCAGACCTCCCTTGTGGAGCCATTGGGGTCCCCTGGTCCAGCTGGCCGGCCTTCCCGCATGACCCTCATTCCCTTGGCCACCAGACGCCGTGGAAGGTTCCTCCGTGCCGGCGATCAGACGCCCCACACACCACACAGGGCTGGTGGGTGCCGGTGGTCATTACCAGCATGCAGTGCTCCGGGTTCCCCACTTCCCTGGAAAAGCCGAGGCGAGGCTCTCCCACCCAGAGTCTGACCTCAGTGTGGCCACACCGGGAACTGGAATTGCCTGCTGCCCTCCAGCGTGGGGTGCCCCGGACGGCACCACCCAGAGGACCCCCGCCACATGCCCTGAACACTAGGCAGGGGGAAAAGCCACATGCAAGCCTCGCCCTGGCCATCTGCTCCCTGCGTGACCTTGCACAAGCTCCGCCGCCTCGGTTTCCCCATCTGTAATACTAGAGGAACAACCCTTGTCCAGGCTCTGCCCCGGGGTCCGAAGGAACAGCCCCAGCAGGGGAGCGGTGATGAGAAGCCCAGATGCCGTGAGCGCCCTGCGTGGTCCTCATCCCGGGTGTGGCCCCCACTTCTGTGACATGCAGGCAGGCAGCTGAAGCGGGGCCGGACCCCACCCAGAGCACCTGCAGGGAGTGTGTGGGGGTCGTAGCTGGACAAGCGAGGAGCCTGCACGGTGGCCAGCACTCATCGGGGTCCTTCCTGCCCCCAGGCTGTTCTGGTTGCAGGGAGATGGAGAGGGAGCTGGTCCCCCCTCCCAGGCAGGTGCAGGGTGCAGAGACCCCTTCAACACACCCCTGCCTCAGGACGACAGACCTGGCACCCTTCATCCCGTCCCCCAGCCGGGGTTGCCAGAAGCCCTGGGGTTCAGGGCACCTGACGCTAAGCCTGGGAGGCGCCTCCCCCCAGGGGCCCTCCTGCTTATCCGGTGTCATGGGCCGGCTGACTGACGCCTGCAGAACTCGTCGGACTAACGGATTCTGCTTCTTGAAGGAAGCGTGGGAAACACACCAGCCCGGTGGCCTCCTCCATCGCCCCCAGCCCTGCCCCCCACAGATGCCTCTCTGGGATCCCTGGCCTGGCTGTCTCAGTGCCTTCCCTAGCTCCTACCCGGAGTGACTCGTCCCCAGCTAAGCTGCCCCCTCCTCCAGGCAGGCTTCCCTGACCTCACTCCCATAGGCTGGCTGTGAAGTTCTGTTTTCTGCTGGCCTCCCTGGCAGTCAGTGAGGTCCTGAAGAGAAGGAGGCTGTCTGCCCCTCACCGGTCCTTAATGCCTGCCTGGACCAAGCCCGTGACGCCCTTGTTCCCCTCCCCCTGGGCTGCACCTCCTTGGGCTCTCAGCAGGACACTTGCAGTCTCTGTGCTTCTTAAATTAGGGTCCAGGTCCCATGGATGGGGTCTTGCCGTCACTGTGCCCTCGCAGGGGTCAGAGCTCCCCGTCTGCAGCGGCACTGGACAGTCTGGGGTGAATGGGTCTGGGGAGAAGGCTCGGGGGCTGGAGAGGGGTGCTGGAGCCCGGGAGTGCCCAGGGAGGCTCTCTGGACCCCGGGGAGGCAGGAGCTGGGACTCCCCTCCGGAGCTGGGCACTGCTTTCCTGTCTCCTGAACAAATGGAGACGTTTGTCCCCCACTGAGTGCCCCTTCCTGAGTGATTTATGGCCTTATTATGAAACCCTCCTGAGGGGATGGATTTTGTTTAGTACAATTTACATTTGGGGGGAAATTGGTCACCATTCCGCCTTCTCCCTGGAATTTGAATCAGAACCACAGACTGTTGTTGAGGGTCCTCACACCATGGCCTCGGGGTCCCTCAGCCTGGCCAGCGCAGCCTGGGGTTCGGCGTGCACCCACTCAGCCGAAACCTGGACCAGCCAGCTCCAGGCAGGCCCCCGAGTCTCACGGGACAAGTGACCCTATAGAGGGACCGAGGGGGCTATGCGCATCCCTCTGTGTGGGCAGAGCCAGCCCCCTCGCCTGCAGCGTGCCCTGGTCTAACTGACGTGGGCTGGCACTTCCTTCCCCATGCGGGGGGCTGCCTTCCCAGTCCCCTGCAGGTGTCCTGCCTGTCCGGGCGGCCGGAATGCATCGCCACCCTGGGAGAGGCTAGGCAGGTATCGATCCCGGTCGGCTAATAGAAAATGCCACTCAGAGGTGTGGTGTGACTCGCCCAAGTCCCCCAGCTCTAAGCGCTGGACCTGGCAGGCCAGTGAAGGACGTGTGCATGGTCTCAGCTGCCAACGAGCTCTGCAACCTGCGCGTCCACTCCGAGTGTGCCATTCTTCTGATTAACTGTTGCTTGGTGGGGCTCCGAATGAACCTTGAGCGTGAAGCCCTTAGAGGTTAGCGGTAAGTCTCCGTGAGCATGTCAGGGGCAGGTGCGCCCCCGGGACCGAGCCGTGGGGACGTCCGCACGCAGCTGGGCTGCTGCAGCCGGGGTGGCCGGTGGTCGGCGGTGGATGGAGAGCACATGAACTGAACAGGGAAGCAGGGGGAGGGCGGGGGGACGCGGAGGGCCCTGTTTGAGGCAACGCACTGATCCTACCAGTGTCCTGGGGCCCTGTGACAAATTACCCCAGTCCTGCAGCTTGAAGACGTTCCCTGCGGTCTGGGGAAGAGAATTCCAGGCTCTGTGTGATGGTGTCAGCCGTGCTCGTCCTCCTGAGGCTCCGGAGAGCAGGCCCCAGGCAGCCGCGTCTCTGCCCCACTCACCCCACAGCCTCACCTCTGTAGCCTACCTGCCCGCCTCCCTCTGATGGGGACATGGGTCCCATGTCCTCCAGAGAACCAGGGATAGCTTCCCATCTCAAGACACTTAACTCAATCCCACCTGCCACGTCACTCTTGCCACGTGAAGGGACACCTGCTGGTTCCGGGGATGGGGTCCTGCAAGTTTGCTATCCAGGCCACCGCGGGTGTCTGTGTCTTGAAATGCTGACTCATTTGTCTGAGACCGTGTGTTTTGTAGGTGAACGCACTGGGTCCTGGAGCTCAGAGCCTCCTGCCACCCCTAGCCCCTCCCCCCACCAGCCACCAGCTACCAGGGGTGACACGAGGCCCCCCGTCTGCCATCTGCCACTGTCCTCCATTCCCAGGGGCCCTGGGCAGGGCAGGGGTGCACACAGGCAGAGCAGGTGGACCCTGGACACCTGGGGGCAGGGTGGGTGGGGGTGCGGTGAGGGCGCCTCAGGCAGGTGGCTGCGGGGAGGGGAGGTGACAACCCAACCCCTGGCTGGGCATGGCAGGTCAGCTGTGTGGGGCATGAGGGCGAACCCAGGGAGGGCACGGCAGTTTATTCTCAGTTTTCCTGTTTTTTAAATAAGGGCTTCATGTGGGGCGGTGTCACGGGAGGGAGAGCCCGTGGGGAAACAATGCTGGGTGACCAGGCGGGGGTCTGCGGGGGAGAAGCTGGAGAGGTCGGCGGTGCTGGCCGGCTTTGCAAGTCCCCTCCATGTGGACGAGTGTGGGAGCATGGCCAGTCCGCCCAGAAATGAAAAGGCAGGGAGGCCGCAAAGGGCTGGGTAAGCCCAGTGGTTCTGTTCTCTGGAGGAGGAATTCTGACGGAAGGAGACCCGGATGTTCCCGTTGACAGATGGATTCAGGGTGCAGAGGCGTCGGCTCAAGAGGGGGGCTGTCCCTGTTCCCGCGGCCTCAGGGCAGCCGCCATGAGGGAGCAGGGGGCAGAGATCCGAGAGCAGGCCCAGGGAACAGCCGTCCTGCCCCTGGAGCCCGACAGCAGCAGAGGCACGGGCGACCTCTCGGGTGCCAAGGGGCGTCTATCACCAAGAAACCACAGCCTCGCTGAGGAGCCCCTCGACTGTCGGACACTGAAACAAGCCTGGGCTCCCAAACTTGCACGGAGGGGTGGGTGAAGGCCACGCAGCCCGCGGGTGTGCGGGTGAAGCCGGGCCCAGAGGACACCCATCAGGAGCGCCTCCGGGAGAGGGACGGCTGGTGTCGGGATCTCTGCCCAGGCCCGGGGCCTAGGCCGCAGCCTCCCCCGATTCTGGGACAGTCCTGGTGCTGACCACCACAGCACCCCCTGCCCACTGCCACACTCTCCAGTTGCCGCACTGTTTCCTCATGTCATTTTGTGATGACTTGGATCAGGCCTCACTACCTTCGTTTTGCTTTTTCAGAGGCAGGTAACTTGGTCAAGGTTACCCAGGGCTGAGCCCTGTCCTAGTGACTCCACTGTTTCCTTGTCTCAGCCTGACTCTGTTTTTGTCTCTACTTTCCTGAATCAGATCAAGTGCACAAAACCCAGAGCTCACTACCCGCACGAGGGAGGAGAGTCAGGGCAGCTTCAGATCGTGGCCCACGTCTCCCTGACCCCAAGCCCATGCTCTTCCTTCTGTGGCCGGCCTCTCCCTCCCCAGACAGCAGCGCCTCTCTCCTTAGAAAATTCCTCCCCATCTTTTTAAACACTGGTCAGAGTGTGCTTGTACTGTGACCCATGGTTTACAGGTTTTCTATCTGATTTCCAATGAAAGCCAAATTCAAACAGCAAAAGGAGTAAAAGGTAAAGGAAAAAAAAAAAACTATCTTTAGTGAAACCAGAAAAAAACAACCGTAAACTATAGATTGTGAGGAAAACTGAGCAAAATTTAGAACACTACCGCCAGCCATGAAATGTTCTAGATTCCAAGAAAGCTACCTGTTTCTCCTAAAGCAGACAGAGGAGCCCAGCCAGCGAACAGATGGCTGAGAGGGAGGCCCAGTGCTGTGTTCCAAACCTCCCAGGAAATGGGCTGGGGGTCAGACGTGCGTCTGTGCTGGGCTGGCGGGGGGCGGGGGGGGGGGTGGCCGCCTTGGCTCTGTCATCGCAGAGCATTTACGAGGAGGGGTGCGTGAGCTGCACACTCAGCTTGCGGACCCCCAAGCCCTGCCCTGCCTTCCTTCTAGGGGGGCGGCGCTGGCCTCCAGGTCACAGCGCACACCTGCTCATCTGCAGACGCCAGCACCCGGTCACTGGCGCACACAGAGTACTCCCTCCTCCTGGGTGGACTGACGTGCAGAGAAGCTCGGTCCAGCCAGGGCCTCACTGGAGCTGGAGGTGGGATCAGGGTCTTGTCAAGAATGGGGACCACGGGTGGTCAATACCACCTGCAAATCAACAGGGAGAGACCTCTGGGAGGACAGAGACAACCCCTCGAATCTGTGCCCCAAGCAATGGAGATACCAGTAAAACTCGCCAAAATGAATTTGTTCAGAAATCTGTGTGTTAACAGAAGCTCACAGTAACCACCCCATGTTCATTCAGGACAAATGGATGGATTCTGGGAAGAACAGGAACTTTCTGACATTTTCACTGTCCTGTCCGATGACCCCTGCCCCTTTCCCAGCTGTGCGGTACCTGGAACACCAGCGGCCCCGTGGGTACAGCTGCACCTGGCAGCCACCGGACAAGGCAGGCCAGGTTGGAAGGTCCTCGTGAGGGTTAGTCCCCAGGGAAGTGTCCTTATTTCCTGGTCCCTCAACTCCCTGGAAAGCCCCAGTCCCAGGGCTCTTTGCCATGACTAGACACGGCATGAGCTGGACACAATCCGTGGAGCTGCTCCGACATCACAGCAGCCTGACTCAGCAAGGAGGGTGTAGGCGCGGTGGAGGATGACCCAAAAAGGTTGAAAATTAGATCTGGAAGAGGAGGCAGCTATAGGGGTCTTCGAAAAGCTCCAGAATACAACTATGAATGTATAGAAACATACACTTGGGCGGGTCCCCACACGTGTCTAGGAGAAATCTGAGAAGGTCCTGGTCTCACCTCTGGAATCTGAGGCTCTGTAGGAACGAGAAGTGAAGGCCAAGGCAGGGTTGCCGCTCCCTGAGCACTGAGGGGACCCCAGCACACACAGAAGCCCTTGGCAAAGCCTGGGAGACCGACGGGGTCTAGGCATTTAAGGACCGTCCCGTCCATCAGTAATTGACCTGCTAACTAACCAAGCAGAGATTGAATGGCCACATACAACAGAAAGTACAAACTTCACAGAATCACGCCAGATAATCCCTAAACAAAAAGTACTGAGTAAACAACACACAATGGCAACAATAAGTCTTATGAAATCTAATTTCCGGAGTTGTCAAATCCTATTACTTAAAATACCTATTTTCAACCAAAAACTGAGCTTTCAAGGAAACAGGCAAATGTGACCCATGAACAGCAGGAAAAAAATTAATAAATAGAAACTGTCTCCAAAGAACCCAGTATCAGACTTACTAGACAAAGACTTAAACACAACAGTTCAAATATCTTCAAAGAGCTAAGGAAACTATGTGTAAGTAATTGGAGGAAAGTACGAGAACGACATTTCACCCAATAGAAAATATCAATAAAGGGAAAGAAATTATTTTTTAATAGTTTACATTTAAAATAATTTAAAGAAACAAGTAAGATCTGGAAGTTGAATAATACAAAAACTCAGAGGAAAAATGTACTAGTGAGACATAACAGGAGGTTTGAGTTCATAGAAATAAGAGTCATCACACTTAAGTGTAGGTCATTATCTATTACCTAACCCAAGGAACAGAAAAAATAAATAAAGAGAAATGAACAGAGCCTTAGAGACCTGTGAGAAAAGATCCCACACAGATGCATATAAGAGCCCCCAAAACTAGCAGAAAAATGAGGGAGCAGAAAGAATGTTTGTAGTAATAATAACCAAGAGCTTTTCAGATTCGATTTAAAATATTAATCAGACATTGGGGTACACGTGTCCCTTCTTTTCATTCCTCTGTGTTTGGGGTAAATGCCCAGTAGTGCAATTGCTGGG
>PJEN01001815.1:91235-233978 GCA_004024605.1 Pteronura brasiliensis
CATTCCTCTGTGTTTGGGGTAAATGCCCAGTAGTGCAATTGCTGGGTCACAGGGCAGCTCCATTCCTCTGTGTTTGGGGTAAATGCCCAGTAGTGCAATTGCTGGGTCACAGGGCAGCTCCATTCCTCTGTGTTTGGGGTAAATGCCCAGTAGTGCAATTGCTGGGTCACAGGGCAGCTCCATTCTTAACGTCTTGAGGAACCTCCACGCTGTTCTCCAGAGTGGCCGCCCCATCCTGCGCTCCCACCGACAGTGTAAGAGGGTTCCCCTTTCTCCGCATCCTCTCCAACATTTGTTGTTTCCTGTTTTGTTAATTTTTGCCATTCCAGCTGGTGTGAGGTGGTGTATCCATGTGGTTTTCATTTGTCACTCTCTGATGGCTCGTGATGTTGAACGTTTTTACATCGACGTGGATGGAACTAGAGGGGGTGATGTTAAGTGAAGTGAGTCATACAGAGAAAGAGAACTATCATAGGGTTTCAGTTAAATATGGAATATTAGCAATAGCACAGAGGATGGCAGGGGTGGGAGGGAAATCCAAAGGGGGAGAAATCAGAGAGGGAGATGGATCATGAGAAACTCTGAAGTCTGAGAAACAATCTGCGGGTTTCAGAGAGGAGGAGGGTGGGAGAAGGGGTAACAGGGTGATGGGTGTTGAGGAGGGCACGTGCTGTAATGAGCACCGGGTGTTATGCTTAACTGATGGATCACTGAACACTGCATCAAGGACTAATTATGTACCATACAATGGCTAACTGAACATAATAAAAAACATAGTATAAAAAATTAAAAACAAATAATTGGCACATCCAAAAGCTGAATGAGCTCTAAGTAGGATGGAGTCCGAGAGGTCTACACGTGGATGCACAGTAGTCAGATTGTTGAGGGACAAAGACAGAGAGAGAATCTTGAAAGCAACAAGAGAAAAATGACTCGTCGTGTGTAAGAAATCCTCCGAGGAGTGACAGTTGACTCCTCATGAGAAACCACCATCAGAAGACAGGGAGAGGACACATTCGAAGTCCTGAAAGAATACTGGTAACCAAGAAATCCACATCAAGGAAAGTTCTTCTTCAAAAACAGAGAAATGAAGGCATATATGGAAAGGAACTCCCACAACTTAAGTAAGAGCATCTTTGAAAACCCACAGATGACATCATGCTTAATGGTGAAGACTTAAGTGTTTTCCTCACGTGATCGGGGATGTGACAAAGATGTCCGATCTTAGGACTTTTAGTCAAGACTGGACTAGGAGATCCAGCCAAAGAAATTAAGCCAAATCTAGATCTAACCAAAGAAGTTAAGTAAGGACAATAAAGAAATGGCATCCAGATTTGAAAGGGAAAATAAAACTATATATGTTTACAGATGATGAGTCTTTTATATAAGAAAATTACAAGAATTCCATTAAAAACCTTTACAATTTATAAGGGAATTCACCAAGGTTGCAGGATATCAAATGAATATGCAAAACTGAATTATATTTCCGAGCAGTAGAGATGGACAGCTCAACAAATAAAGAAACAATTCCATGTACAATAGCATCAAAAAGGAATAAAGTTAACAAAAGATTTGTACCCCCCCAAAACTAGAAAACATCATTCAAAGAAATTATTGAAAGGAATTTTACATGGGAGGCTGATCCTAAATTTCATATTGAAATGTGAAGGACTCAGGATAGACAAAACATTCGTAAGAATGAGGAACTCAACATTCTTTAATTCAAAACTCAGCACAAAGCTGCAGTGACCAAGACAGGGGGGTGTTAGCATAAAGATAGATCTATCAAATGCAGTTGAGAGAGAAAAAAATAAATCCCTACATTTTTTTGGTCAGTTGACTTTTAACAAGATTGCCAAGAATATTTAACGGGAAGGCATGGTCTTTTCAACAAATTGTGCTGTGTAATTGGATATCCATATGCAAAATAATGAAGCTGAACATCTACCTCAAACCACACACAAAAATCAACCCCAAGGAACTCTAGACATGAACATAAGTGCTAAAACTAATACTGCAAGTTATTAGAAGGAAAAATCAGAGTAAACATTTGTAACTTTGGGTTACACCACTCTGTCATAGGTACTTCATCCAAACCACAAGTGATGGGAAAAAATAATCAATCAGATTGCACTAAAATTATCAACTTTTGTGCTTTAAAAGATGCCATCAAAAAAAGTGACATCCCACAGAATTGGGAAGAAATATTTGAAATGTACGCATGTGACCAGGGACTTCTATCCGGAATATACAAAGATCACTTACAACTCAATGATGAGACAGTAAGCATGAACCTGAGTATACATCCCTCTAGAGAAGACATACAAATGTCCAGTAAGCACATGAAAAGTCATTCAAAATCCTTAGTCTTTGGGGAAATGCAAAGCAAATCCAAGTAGATAGTATTCTAGACCGAGGAAGGCGATTAAAATAAAAAGACAGACAATTGCTAGCACTGACAAGAATGAAGAGAAGTTGGAAACGCTTACATTGCAGATGGGAAATGCCAGCGCAGCCACTCTGGAGAACAGCTTGGTGGTCCCAGAAGCACATAACCCGATAATCCCTCCTCTTGGTACACACCCACATCCACACAAGACTTTGTTTGTGAATGTTTGTGGCGGCATTCCGAACGAAGGACGGCCGGAGTGGCTAGCGCACGCAGGACCAGCGGTTGATGAGCGGGAAAATGAAACGTAGCGCGCCCACACGACTGCGTGTTATCTGGCAACAGGAGCGGGAATCGTGATAATCACTGCCCTCGGATGAGCCTCGGAATCGTGATGCTGAGTGACAGCAGCCAGTGGCAAAGGACCACATGCTGTATGATTCCGCTGACACTGACGGCTCAGAATGGACAGATTCGTGGAGACAGAAAGCAGAGCAGTGGTTGGAGAAGTTAGAAAGTGACTACTGCTGGGGGTACAGTTTCTTCAGAGGATGATGCAAATATTCTGAAAGTAGATAGTGGTGATTACTGCCGAAGTCCATGAGGATGGCAGATAGCACTCAAGGGTCTGCCTGGATGGGATGGAATATCTGCTGGGCAAAGGACTTCTCAATAAGACGATTATTTTTTAAATCAAGGGAGGGCTTGGAAGGGAAGGGGATGGGGAGCCAAGCATTGGGAGAACTGATGAATGCGGAGCGGGGGAGCTGTCCACAGTGCGTCCACACGGAACACAAGAATGCAGAAGCCACAGCAGACGGCCTGCTGCTGGTCAAGGAGTCCCACAAAATGTCAAAGCAAGGCTAAAGAAATGCGGGAACATTTGTTTGTACGACATACATACGTAATACAATATACATGTATGTAAATTTTGACAAAGACACACACACACACACACACACACAGGACGTAAGTATATAAAAAGAAGTGTAGGTGCCCTGATTTAATTTAGGAGCACTTGGAAATAGTTCCTCAAGATAATAAACCAAATTTTAGAATTTTACAGGTGTGGAAGTAACCATTTGAAGTACTAGACAAATTAGTAGAAAAATCAGAAGGTGGTGACAATATCTGGGAAATATGTGAGTGAATTAATTTCCTCCTTTTACATAGTGAGGTGTTAGTCGATTACCTAAAGTTAATACATTTGGAAATAATTTTTTAGTGTTAATTAAAATGCATAAAGGCAACTACCAGGAAAAATTAAGCAGATGAACTAACTTTCCAAATTATCAGAAGGAAAACACACACACCCCCAGAAACTGTAACCAAGTAGTAAAAGACAGAAAACAAATAAAAATAGAAACATAACAAAGACGACAGTAGAACTACAATCGGACGCGTACATCACAGCAGCAAATACAAATGAGATAGATTCACTTTGCTAAAAGAAGAGTCTGAGATTAAAAGGCAAAGATGAGAATCCAGTACATCCTGCATTGACAAGATCTTTCCAGAATGGAGTAGTGAAAAGTGTGGCCGTCCACGCAGACAAGTGTAAGCACCAGGGGGTGGGGATCAGTGATGGTGACGCCACACAAGGTCGTGGTCAAGACCGGGAAACTGTGAGGAAGACAAGGAAAGCCCCATGACAATGGTAACGGATATAATTCCAGAAAACTCTATCCCTTATTCACCAAATACACTGGTATTTGTAACCAACAGAAAGCAAAATCCAGAGGAAATAAAATAAACAGCCAGAGGCTCTCGAGTCTGTGTCTCAGTTCGGGTCCCTGGACGTGGGGCGGGGAAGAGGTTGGGGATGAGGCGAGTTTGGGAGGCGAGCGCAGGCAGTGGGAGTGGGGGGATGCAGGTGGTTACAGGCGAGACACTGAGGGGCCCCCAGTGTGGGGGGACTGAGCACCACTGTGCTTCCTGTGGTTTTGGGGAATGGAAAGCAGGTGAATGGGGCTGCCCAGCACAGTGGCCGCGTGACTCTGTGGCTGGTGGCTCCGGAGCACGTGGAGGGAGAGCAGCCTAGGACCCCAGAGGCGTCTGCCCTAAAGAGGATATTTGTCCTACTTTGTTCATCCCATGAGGTCAGGTGAACAAAATATATGGAGACTTTGGAGGTAATAAGGAGGATGTGCAACTCTGCATTCAACTCCAAAAACAGAGAACATAGCTTCTCATCAGATCTGGTGAATTATTTACAAAGCTTCAGGAAGCCACCGAGCTGCAGAAAACCTAGAGGGAAAGAGAAATGAAATATGATTCTGTTCCATATTAGGGCCACACCCAGAATAAAATTACTCACTGTGGATATTTCAAATCCTGAATTTAAAAAGATGACTAAATAAATTAACCATTCAACTAAAAATAGAAACGTAAAAGCAAAATATATATATGAGAAGCAGGATTTTATAGAAGTAAAACAGGAATTAAGGATGCATTAAAGAAGAAAAAACACAGATAGTAAATGATTTCCAGAGAAGCTTCTTTACCAGAAGGTTATAAAGTAAAAAAATATCAAACTTAATTACAAAAGGGAAACACAAAACACAAAATGAGAAATTCAAGTGGGAGATAACCAAAAATGGAGGCAGACAATGTACATATTGTTTATTTATATAAATAATTTGAAGAGCCAGAAGATTTAGGTGGTTATGCAAGAATCTATGAGTCCGTATCTGTCTATAGCTCTATCCATCCACCCATCATCCATCTGTCATCTAACCATCCATCATCCATCCATCTATCCATCCACCCATCATCCATCCATCATCTATCCATCCATCCATCATCTATGTATCCATCCATCCATCATCTATATATCCATCCATCCATCCATTCTCTAACCATCCATAATCTAACCATTCGGCATCCTTCTATCTATCCATCCATCCATCATCTATCCATCCATTCATCCATCATGCATCCATCCATCCATCCATCCGTTCATCATCTATCTATCCATCCATCCATCCATCCATCCATCCATCATCTAACCATCCATCATCCATCCATCCATCCATCATCTATCTATCCATCCATCATCTATGTATCCATTCATTCTCTCTCCATCCATCCATCCATCCATTATCTATTATCTATTCACCCATTATCTATTATGTATGTATCCATCAATCCATCATCTGCCTATCTATGCATTGTCTATCTATCTATTGATCTATCTCATCTGTCTATCCATCAATCCCTCATCTGTCTATCTGTCACCTTTCTATCTTCTGAATGTCCACAAATCACCTTCAGACAGATTACAAATCTAAACTGACCAGCTGTTGTACACAAATTTGAGAAAGTTGTCTAGTACTTACTTCCCTTTAAATCACTCTTGCCATGAAAAGTCTTTATTGAATTCTATCAAAACTTCAGAGAAGAAATAACATAGATGTTATTTAAAATTTTGGAGACCTTTCTCTTTCAGCTTTGTCACAAGTATGACCGGAACATCACATGCACACACACAGAACTAGAAATGTGTCTAGATTGTGAATAAAAGCGCAGAAGTTCTATGTAATATATTAACAAGTAAAATCCGACAGTTCATAGAGAGAAAAGTATGCTGAGTGTGGTTCTTTCCAGGAACCAGAAACGACTTACTATTTGGACTTTAGTTGCAGATTAAGTCTATAAATGATAAGAGAGAGATGGCTAATATTTCAAAATGGATTGTTGATAAAACTGTATAAAATATTTTAAAGAACAAGTCCTCCTAAAAAGTGGGCGATGGACCTGGGAAAGTCATCTCGCGCAAGATACACAAGTAGTCAATCAACAAAACACGAAATGTTCAAAGCACCGGAAGTTAAGAAACGCATGTTTCCAGGCCAATGACACAGCACTCTTCTGAGAGGGTGGCCTGTGTGAGCCTGAGGTGCACGCAGCACTGAAGGCCCAGGGACACCCAGGACAAACCCCCACAAAGCCCTCTTGGCGGCCCCTTGACTTTGGGGAGCATACTCTAGAGTGCTGCCAGAACGCATGTCTCATTTAAAACACTACCCTGTACACATGCCTTACACTAGAGCAAAGAGACATTATAAACACTTCCATTTTTAAAAAAATTAATTACAAGTGCCTGCAACCAATCTAAGGACCTCTCGTTATGGGAAAGTAAATAATTTATGGAAGAGTGGAGCTATTTAAAAAAGAATGTATTAGAATAGCTCCGAAACACATTGCTGAATGAGAAAAGCAAAATGCAAAGCAGGGTGTATAGAATTCCACTATTAGCGTTTTTAAAAGGGTGATTTATGTACGAACATACCCGCAGAGGTACAGTCAGACCATGTGACCAAAGCAGGTACCGCGTCTAGGAAGGGCCAAGGTATCTCAGGTGGAAAACAGGTGCCTTTTGCATAACATTTTGAATTACTTGATATATCAATCATGCTGAAGTGCTGCTTTTCCACACACACACACACACACACACACACACGTGTGCACAAAGTAAATGTGCATGAGGTATACGCATGTGTGTGCCTACCCCCAACTGTGCTGAGGAGGGAGCCTGGTTCAGTGTCTGGGAGCACCCGCTCCGGCCCAGGGGCCGCCTGACACGGGCGACGCACCAGCTCCACACCCGCACTTCCCATCCCAGCAGCGCCTGCCCCAGAGGGTCACTGTGAGAACTGAGCTCGTGCACGCATCTCAGGTGCTTCAGACAAGGTCAGGCTGGAGGCAGATCTCAGGGGCAGCTGCTCTTGGTGCTGTCGTGTTGTTGTGCTGTTGTTGGCATTGTTTGCTGTGCGTGCTGTCCACCTGCGGGAGGCCACGTGCGGGTCCGCCTCTCGGCTTAGCTCTGCAGCAGAGTTCCCAGCACCCCCAGGAGCGGACACACCAGTACGCCGTGTCCTGCTGCTCTGCCCTCAGCTGGTTACTGCACAGGGTGTAGACGCTGCCCCTCTCGCCGGGCTCTCACTGCCCAAAGGCAGCAGCTGAAGGGCTCACCCTCCCCTCCAGGACAAGGACAGGAGGGCGTCCGTGAAAGTACTCCGTGGCGGACCTGCAGGCGCTGTGGGAGCACCTGGCCTTGCCTCACGGACCTAGGAAAGCCTTTAGTTCACGGGAACAGAGAAGGGGAAGAAGAAATCAAACAAGTAAACAGAACAAAGACACTTGCACCGGGTGACACCTGCCGACTCCAAGATATACATGGCGCACAGAGCGTTACACGGCCTTGGAGCCCGGGGTGCAGGAGCGAACGAGCACGACCGTGAGGCGGGAGAGGAGGTCCGTGAGCACCTGCACTCGCGTGTGCGTCCTCGGCTCATGACAAAGATGTCCCTGCGGCAGGTGAGGGATGGGGGCTGTCCGATAAATGACACGGGACAACTGGCTGGCCATGTGGGAAGGTAACACTTTATCTTCTTGCAAGCCACACGCACAAATGAATTCCAGATGGCGTAAAGGTCTAAATGTTGAAACCAAAACTTTAAAATCTCAGAAGAAAGTGCGTTTTCGTAATCTTATTCACACACTTGTTTCTTAAGTGAGACGCAAAAGCACAAAACCTAAAGGAAATAAATAATGTATTTCATTGCATCAAAATTTAAACCTTTATTCAGCAAAACCACATAAATAATAAAGTAGGAGAAGATTTTTCATCCAATAAAATCAACAAAGATTTTGATCAGAAGTAAGCAAACTACTCCCGCGCATCAACAAGAAAAAGACAAAAAGTAATAAAAATGTGCAGAAGATATAAATATACAAGTTAGGAAAGAGGAGACTCGTAGCCCACAAAACACACGCGAACAACTGGGTCTCGTTCACATGAGGACGATGAGACAACCCCAGACACATCGACTCAGCACAATTACACGGGCAGGAAAACACGAACCAGCCTGTGCGCGTGGAGGCTCCTGTGGCCTCGCGCACGCACGAGGGGCAGGAGTGAGCCCCGGGTCGCTGTGCACCCGGCGCTTTGCCAGTGGTGCCGGCTCCAGGGCGAGTCTCGCCCGTGCGCCCTGCAGATCGGCTCGGAAACGCACGCACGATGGGGCTGGTGACCGCAAACACGCAAACACCGCCAACACGGCGGCCCGCTGCGGGAGGGACGCGCACTGGCGTGTGTCAGCAACGGGGGAGGCTGTAGCTGCCGGACGAATGAGCTCTGCGTGCACAGCCGCACGGGAACACAGCCCCCCTCCGAGCCGAGGGCGGAGCAGCAAGCCGTGAGGCCAGACGCACTAGCGCCACCTTTTCACCAGGATTCAAGCGCGGCGCCTGCGCTCTGCCCTTGACGTCAGCGGACGTGTGTGGGAACCGGGGACACGTCTCTGTGGAAACGCAGGGAAAGACGCACTCCCAGGCTTCACTCCGGGCAGACCTCCAAGGACGTGTGGGGGCGTGTAAGGCACTTAAACTTGGACCTTTTCGGTGACGTTTCACTTACAATTTTTGTATGGATTGTACAATTTCTTACGTTTCAGGTTTAAGGACAACTTGAGCAGGTCGTACTGAGTGTCCCCACGCCCGCCCCGCGCCCGCCTCCCGGAGAGCCTTTCCCGCCGTGAGCATCGCGGTTCATGAACCAGCTGGGACGACCACTGCCTGACACCTGCGGTGCCCTTGGAGAGGCGCCCCTCCGCCTGGCAAGGCGATGTGGTTTGGGTCAACGTGTGATGGCGGGTGTTGCCCCTCTGGGCTCCCGCGGACCGGCTCCCTGCACTCCCCATATTCATCCCTCCCCGATTCCCTCGTCCCGACGACTGCTGCTCTCACGCTCTCTGTGTGGTTTTGCCTTTCCCGAGACCTCGTGGGTGGGACCATGGAACTGAAGCCCGCTCACACGGACGTCTCTCTCTGGCGTGCATCTAGGTTGGCTCCTCGTGTCTTCCTCGCTTGTCGTCTTGTTTCTGTTTATCGCTAAACCACCTCCGTGCCGGGACTTGTCCCCGTTTGTTCATCCATCTGCCTATTTCGGGGCTGCTCGGTCGCTCCGGGGTTTGGGGGTTACGCAGAGGCTACTGAAGACAGTTCCTCCAGGGATCCGTCGCAGTGGCCCCGCAAGCGCTCCCGCCAGGTCATGGCCCCGGCAGCCGCCGTCCTGGCGAGCAGAGCACAGCTGACCTGTGATGTCAGACTTGCCCGTGCCTCCCAATTTCAGGGGTGGTCTGCCTGCCGCCGCAGCTCTCAGGAGGTCCGAGAAAGTCACGGGTTTTCCATTTGTTCTGCCTTTTGTTCTTGCAAGGACAGCCTGAGGTCCTGTGAGCACTTTATGTGAGACCAACGGGAGGTCTTGCTGCTCCACTTGCCCCTCAGTGCAGACCTTGGTGTCCACAAAGGGGAGACCGTGGCCCTGTACTTCGGGCACAGAACTCCTACCCGGGGCCCGGCGTCCCACCACCCACTCCACGTCCCTGCCCAGCAGCCGCACCAGCGAGACATATCGGCTCAAGACTTTCTCTTCCCAGCATCTCACGTTCAAGGCCAGTCCTCACCACGACGCTCCCATCTTCGGGCAACACCCACCCCCACTGGGGCATAGAAGGTGCTCAACGCACACGGCCCACGGAGGCCCGGAGCCTCTGGTCCCTTCCCCGGCACTTCCGCACACGCCAGGCCGTTCGGGGCTGCACACAAGCGTGCCCTGTGTTTGAACCTCACTTTCTTTGTCTCTCCTCTTCACATGAATATTTATCACACGGAAAGCGACGCCAGCACACCAGCCCCCCATTCACGGAATTCATCAACAACCCCTTTGTAGAACCTGACCTAGGGACAGGGGATTGAGAAGCCCTGAATGTGTTTCGTTTTCTGAATCACAAGGGCTGTTATAAATAGCCGTTTCTTCTTCTTCGTTCTTCCCCTGCAGGATCCAGAACCTTGGGAGGCCAGAGCGATGGCTGATCTGTTGCAAATAAAACAGGGTCAGCGCATGGGGAGGAGCCTTCGGGAGCGTCCCTGCCGTGCTCCAGGAGCCTCCGACCCCCTGCCAGACACGTCCTTGGTCCCTCTCCGGAAGGGCTGTGCGTCCTGCAGGAAACGCCCACCTGTGCGGGGCTGGGACGGCGTGACCCTCCCCTTTCTGACCACAGTGTGCGTGCTCAGTGCTGTGTGGCCACGGGCATCAGGGTTTGGGAGAGGGCTGAGTGTGAGGGACTCTTTAGGACCAGGGCAGGACGTATGACCTAGCCCCGTCTGCTCGATGTCCGCAGAGCCGTAAGTCCCGCCATTCTGCGGCGAGACGGAGACCAGCCCGCTGTTTGGTGGCCTGTGAAGCAGCAGGTGGGTCAGAAAAGGCCCTGGTTTTGGCGGACGTGTCATCACGCATGCAAGCCACACGGCTGGCGGGCATCTGCAGTGGGGGCAGCCCAGACTCGCGGGATGGGAGCTCGCCACCCCTGCGCCCCTCCTGGGGAAGGCTCTCTCCACCTCCTGTCTCTGCGGGCTGAGAGCAGACCCTCCTCTCCCAGGACATGCCGGTGAGGCCGCTCCCAATTCTCCAGACCCCCACATTGCATTTCCCTTTCCCTCTGGAGGTGAGATGTCCAGCAGGGACCCCGCCTCTGAGTCTCTGTGTCCCTGTCTCCCTCTGCTCCTTCTTTGTCTCTCCTTCCCTCTCTGTCTCTCCCTGCCTGTCTGTCTCAGTCTCAAGTTCTCTCTCTGTCTCTCACATGAATCCACAACCCAGGTCTCTTGTAAAACTCCCCAACATCACAGCCTCTTCCCTGAGTGGGTTTCGGATGCCCTCAGGCCTGGGTCTTCCTCCCCAGGGGCCCAGCTCTGGCCCTCCATGCCCTGCAGGTGGGTTGGGTCCTGCGTGATCGGCCATGCAGCCGGCACCCCCGGGTGACCCTAGTCATTCACCAGCCAGCCAGGTAAGCTCCATAGACGCCTCAGGGGGGATTTACGGGAGGGCGGGGGGTCCACGAGGGGCTCAGGGACGTGGAAGCCCTGACAGGAGAGGCCTGCATGGCCAGGCCATTGGAGGGTGGCCCGTGTCTGGAGCCGGCAGTGGTCAGCAAGGCACTCCCTGAGGACACAAGTGGCAGAACGGGCCTCGGACGTCCAGCACCTCTGTGTCCACACGTGCCCATGAGGACACAGATGTCATAACTTGTGCCTTCAGAGACCCCGGGCAGAAGTGTCCAGCTCCTGGAACTTTGAAAACCTTCCCAGGACGGTGGTTCTGGGAGGCTGCAGGACACGGTCCTGCTCTGAGCCCACGTCAGTCTCAAGCAGGAGTTTGGTGGGTCCCTTGAAATCCTTCAGGTGAAGACGCTGTCCTGCCCTAGCTTGCATGGGGAATGAGGACGAAGTCCCCTCAGCCTGCGGCCTGGCACCGCACTGAGAGGAGGGTCTCTGGTGCTTTAGGACACCAAACTGCCTAGTAACCCCAGGGGTCATGGATCACCCTGGACAGGAGAGGTGCCGGCCCTGAAGTCTAAGTGGCTGTTTCTACGCCAGCACAGAGCATGGAGCACTTCCCCAGCCTCCTGTGGTGTCCACGGAGCCCCGATGTGGGGGGACGGCTGTCCTCTATCCTTGGGGACAGGGATGCCCCTCAGGGGACACCCCCCGAGGAGCTGGGCTGCTTCAGGCAGATGCTGGGGGACACCAGGTTTTCCAGCAGCAGCAGTACTTTCTGACTGCAGGTGCCCTCTGGCTCTCTTCCGGCCAAAGCTCTCTAAGCAGGGTTGTCGTCTCGGGTGCAAGGACCCGGGGGGGCTGGGTGGCTCCTGGTTGTGTCACTGGTACCCCAGCACAAGGAAGGGTCTTAGTCACTGTGGAGCTGAGTTCTCTGTTAGCAGGCCCTCCTGTGGGGGTCGCTCCCGCTCTAGAAAGGGAGGGGGGAGGGGAGAGGAGATGGTCCAGCTACACCCGGATCTCTTCATGCCTTTGCAGAAGACATCCTCCCAGGAGCTGCTAGACTGAGGTCCCAGGATGTCCTCGCCCAGGACTACAGGGTGCCTGTGACTGAGGCCGCCGATGGACCTGGTGGACCTGGTGGGGAGCTGGCCAGGCACCCGCAGACTCCAGGCCTCCATCGGGCAAGGGGAAGGCAGTCCTGGACATCTGGTTTCAGTCCTACTTTGCCGTTAGCCATCACTGAGGCCCAGCGCGCAGGTGGTTAGCTCGCCGGGAGTCTGCCTACCATCACTCTCTCCTCCTTCGCTGGCTGAACATGTCTCAGAAGCGACGGGCCCCCTCGCGGGTCTGTGGGGTCACAGCGGACTTGAATAGAGTCTGCCCTCCGTGGCCAACGCTCGACTCCCTCACTTGATTCACCACCTGATTTCGAGAAAACGGCTTTTCCTGTGTCATCTCCAAGGTGTCCCTGAGTTTACGTTTAAACCACTCTCCGACAGGTGGGACCCTATGTGAGGGTCGTGGGGGGACGGCGGCTCTCCTCCTTATCAAGGCACCGACTACACAGCCTCTGGGCCACGGTAGACTCGTCCAGCCCAAGTCAGAGTCCACACTCCGACTGTCAGCAACTGTACCACTCTTGGCCCCAAGACTGAGGGGGCTCCAGGCTCTCTGAGCCCTCCTCATGGGTCCCAGTGCCAGGGGCACCTCCTCCCGGGTCCTCCACATGCCCCCCCACCCTCCGATTTGCTTGTTGACTCCTCGGTTTCCATGCGCATCCGGGAAAGTGCAGACATGCCGCCGCCGCCTTCCCGGGTGTGAGGTTCTATTTTCCTGGCATCACTCGACGGCGACCCTGCAAACAGTGGCCTGTGGCTCGACGTCTTCCCTCATGAGAAGGAAGGTGCCCTGTGCCTTCGAGGCGTCTGTGCCCCACGTGCTCCCCGCTCCATAGTGCGTGTGACCCCACAAGGGAGCGTCTATGACACGTTTATTCCTCGCAAACCAGACGCGCTCTCTCTCCCTCCGTCTTCCTGGTGCTGGAGAAGACGTACTGCTGTCAAGCCCACCTCGAGGACGTGCCGAGCACCAGCCCTTGGAGCCCGTCGCATGTGCCTCACGGACCACGTGCCAGGAGAGCCGGCAGGACCCCGTGCAGGGCGCCACCCCTTCCGTGGACATGGACGACAGGCACACCAGACACGGGGGCTGCCGGACACCCGTCCGTGTGAGCAGACGATTCTTTTCAGAGGGGACTGATGATGCGTGGTGGTCTTTATCATTTTAATTTCTTTAAAATGAGCACATCAGGTAAAAATAATCATCGGCCACAGGCAACAAGAAAACCCCGATATTTTTAAAAAGTCCGTCTCGCACTCCCACACTGGAGGGCGGGGGTCTGGCGTCCATGCTCAGGCCACGGCGTGAGGGCGTACAGAAGAGGAAACTTCGGATCCTTCTCTGCAGGTGAGAACGGACTCCTGCCTGCTGTGTCACCTGGACTCAGTGTGACATTATTATGCACCGACTGCACGCAGGAGGCCCCACCGCACCTTCGCCTCCCAGGCTGCAGGGTCCTCACCAGCTTGTCGCCTGCTCACTGAGAAATGTGAGTTAGAAAGACAGCACCCAGACCTCGGGGGTTTGAGTGGGAGAGAATGACAGAGGCACACGGGGACACAGGTGTGCAAACAGGGGCAAGCGCGTTCAAACAGCTTTTATGAATACACTGCATACATTTGGGAAGATATGGAAAAATACGGAAAACCATGAGCAGCAGGAGGAAAGAAATGGAAGATGTGTGTTACATTACATTGTATCGTATTATATTATTACATTGTATCATATGTGCACACCTTGTCCTAACAAAATAGGTCTGGAGATGAAAAACAATGTCTGAAAAGAAAAATTTGCTAAATGGGACTAAGAGCAGATTACACACGCACAAATATGGTTTTAGAGATTTGCTAGAAAGTATCAAAAATGAAGCACAAAGAGAAAAAAAGGCTTAAGAAGAGGCAAGGAAGCAGTAACCTCAGGGATAATACGGAAAAGCCTAACATACATGTAACCAGTGTCCGGGGGAGAGGGAAAAGCGGAGAAAACAAATAGTTTAAATAATTGTGCTCAAAAATGTTACAAATTAATGAAGTCCAGAAATCAGCAAACCTCCGTCTTAGAAACATGACGGAAATTCATTTGGATTCTCATCACTCAGAAACCGGATCAGACACAAGCACTGAAACAGAAGAAAACCACAGACCAACACTGATTATACTGATGCTAAAATCTTTAAAAATATTTAGCAAAACAACTCCATCAATGTATTGAAAGGATAACACATCGTTACCTGATGAGAGTAACCCCGGGAATGCAAGACTGGCTTCTTACGAAAACTCAACAATGTATTGTACTGTATCGGCAGAGAACAACCAACCGGAATTCGGAAAAGACATCGCAGATTACCCGTGGAAGCCACACACAAGCAAATACAACCTCAGCAAGGAGCAGACTGTGTGTGTGTGGATGGGGGGGGTCCTCGGTGTGTCACGGGATGGAAGCGAGGACCCCACATTGCCCTAGTTCATAGGGCTGAGCCAAGTCTCCCCTGAGGCCAGATCAAGGCAGGAGCGTCCACTCCCAGCATATCGGCCCCAGGCCCCAGCCAATGCAGCGGGCGAGAAAGGCTTAAAAGGCTATAAAGGCTCTCTGGTTGCAGGAAAAGAAGAAAAACGGTCTTCAGGTGCAGGTAACAGGATCGTCTATGTAGAAAGTTCCAAGGAAGCTATAGAAAAGCTATTCTAACGTAAGTGAATGTGGTAAAGTTACTAGATTTAAGGTCACGTTATGAAAACCAGCGTATTTCTAAATGCTGGCGACACACAACTGAAAATCGATTTTTTAATCTGTTTACAATAGTTATCACGATGTTCAAGATACTCTTGTGTCATCTGAGATTGAGGTGTCCGCGAGGCTGTCCTGCTTTCAGGAGAAACTGGGAGAGCATCTGTTCTCACTGTCCGGCTCCTGGACACCACCTGCTCTCACGGGCTTCGAGGTGCCCCCTCCCTCCACAGAGCCGGAGAAACTGCTGGTGTCCTTGTCTCCACTCTTCTTCCCGAGTCCACCCTCTGTCTGACCACAGCGGGAAAGACTCTGAATTTAAAGCCTTATTTGTTTCTAAAAGGCCCTCCTGGAGAATCCGGGATCATGTCCTCTTCTCCAGGGCCTCATGTTAATCACGTCTACAAAGTCCCTTTTCCACGGAACCTACAACAGTCACGGTTTCCGATGATTGGTGCTCAGACATCCGGGCAGGGGTGCTTCTCTGCCTTCCATGATAACTCAGCCCGTGGAGAGAGAAACCATGACCATGAGTCGGATGAAAAATTACTGTTAAATTATGAGTTCTCTGTAAGTTCGTTTATGGATTTGGTGCAATCTCACCCAACATCCCGATCAGTGTTTTATTTGTTTCTGGAGAATGAAGTGGTAGGACTTACAGTGCAGGCTCTCGCAGGGAGCACAGAAGCAGTGGGGACAGGCTCCGAGTGGAAAGACAGGCGCAGAGATCAACAGGACTGAAATCCAGAGGTGGCCCCACAGAAATATGGTTAATCGATTTTTTTTGGACGAAGATGCCAAACTAATTCATTAGAAAAGAACAATAATGGGGCTCCTGTGTGGCTCAGTGGGTTAAAGCCTCTGCCTTCAGCTCAGGTCATGATCTCAGGGTCCTGGGATCGAGCCCCGCATCGGGCTCTCTGCTCAGCAGGGAGCCTGCTTCCTCCTCTCTCTCTCTCTGTCTCTCCCCCTGCTTGTGATCTCTGTCTATCAAATAAATAAATAAAATTTTTAAAAAAGGATAGTAGTTTCAAAAAATGCTCACAAAGAATACACACTCGTGTGCAGACACCATGAACCATGACCACGTACGCCATGTAGAACCATTAACTTGAGCTAAGTCACGCAACTAAATTGGACATGGATAACCACGGATCTTTGGAAAAAACATGTAATACAATTAGCGGTTTTGTGTTAACTAAAGATTTCTTAATAAGATAGTAAAAAACTCAAACTACTCAAGATTTACAAATTATAGATGAGGCTTTATCTACGTGGAAATGTTTGCTCTTCCGAGCGCACAGGAAAACGGAAAAGCAAACCACAGACTGGGAGGACAAAGAACGTTGTAGAACCTAGAACCCAGGCTTCCACCAGACTATACCGACCCCTCACAACTCAGTACTAAGATGGTAAACAAAATTTGTAAGAAACGGGCAAATATTTGAACAGATGTGCAACCTAAGAAGACAAGCATGTGGCTCATCTGCGTATGGAGAGACTCCCAACGGGGCTCAGCCCGCAGAAGCAGCTCAAGACCGTCAGCACCTTTCCCTTCCCTGGGAACCCACCAGGTCGGCGGACGTCTGCAGGACCCGAAGCACCAAGTGAGCGGGGGACGCCGAGCGGCTGGGGCTCTCACGGCTGCTGGCAGGAATGCAAAGTAGGACAGCCACTTCGGAGAACTGCTCAGAGGTTTCGTAGAAGCTCAACGCACACTTGCCTCCTGACCCAGGGATTCCCACCCTAGGGAGGTATTTTTTGAGAAAAGGGAAAACATGTGCCAACACAGACCACGGCTGAATGTTCACATAGCTCAGCTTTGTCTGTGGGAACTAGAACTGGCCAAGAACCCCAATGCCCGTCGGCGGGTGCACGCATGAGCACGGGCTGGTGTGTCCGTGGGCAGGAACACTGGACAGCCACCCAGCGGAGCAAAAGAGCGACTTTTACCCACGCCGCACAGCGACCTGGGTGGGTCTCAATATCGTTGTGTTACACAGAGGAAGTCAGACATGAGACACCAAGGCTGTATGATTTGATTTGCACAGAATTCTGGAACCTCCAGAGCTAGGGCAGGAGAAAGTAGCCGTGCATCGCTGGGGGCTGGCGAGCGCGTGCGGCTCACATGCAAAGGGCAGACTTTGGGGGCTGATAAAAGGGCTCCGTATCTTGGCGGTCGTGGTAACAAAACTCGTGGGATTATACCCTTGAAGTTGGGGCATCTCATTCTTCAATAAGGTAAAGCAAAAAATGTTAGAGGGGAAAGTGGTCATAGATACTCAATTAATCTCAAGGCAGGAAGGAGGAGCAAACAATCATTGGGATAAACTGAAAATAGAAAGTCAGCAGGTTTACATGGGGGACACGGATTGCATGGAGCACTGGGTATGGTGCATAAACAATGAATTCTGGTATACTGAAAAGATAAAAATTAAAAAATTTTAAAAAACAAATTAAATTAAATCAAAAATATAGAAAATTATAAACATTATTAAAAATCATAAAAAAATAAAGTGTCCATTTAATATAAATGGACTAAAACCTCCAGTTAAGAGTGAGGGACAGTTAGAGTGGATGGACAGCAAGACTCTCAACAGATGTTGTTTACAGGGGACACAAGTAAGAACCAGGGAGGGCAGGGAAGACTGACGCACGCAGAGACGGCATCTTTCACGTGTACGCGTGCGAAAATTGAGCTTCCAATCCTTGAAGTGAAAGTCTGCAGAATTACAAGAGAAAGGAGATCCACAGTCACTGTGGGAGGCTGCAGTGGTCGTCCCCTGGCAACCCAACAGTCACATGTATACAAACAGTGATTCGGAAGCAGGTAGACAACTGACCTGTCCGCACCGTTAACCCATTTAAACTTATCCATCGGGGAGGGCAGGTGACCCAAAGCAGGGCCCACACCCTTTCCCAGTGCTCACGGAACAGTCGTGGAAATACCCTGCCCGGAGCCTGAAAACACTTCCCAGTAAGGGCAGCGGACTGAAGCCACACAGACTGGTCTGATCACCAGCAGGTCAAAGCAGAGCCGGGTCACAAGACGCTTACATGATGCACCATCTGGTTGGAGCTGACTGGCCTATCGTGCATAAGTCATGGGTCCGGACAGAATTCCCAGGGAGTGTTAGGAAACGTGAAACCCAACAAGCGTGAAGATAAGACGTATCAAAATGTTGGGACATAGAGAAGTCTGTGCTTAAGGAAAACTCATGGACTGAGACTTCTGAGGTGAAAAAAGAAATGTGTGAATTCAATCATGTACAAGTCCACCTTCAGGAGTCAGGGGCTGAAGCACATCTAACCCAGGAGTTAGCAGGGGACGTCGATGGGACAGAAAGCAGACAAGATGGAAAGGCAGAAAGTCCGGAGGCTGTTATCTGCAAGGACGAGTAGAATCGATGAGCTTCTAGCTCGAGCCATGAGTGAAACAGAAGACACAAGTCACCTGTCAGGGGAAGGACTGGTCCCCACGTTGGACGAGAAAGGAGCATCGCAAACAACTTTGGCCAATAAATTCTGCAACTTACCGAAAGTGGGGGAGAAAAAACACAAGAAAAGCACAACTTAACAAAACCAACGAAGGAAGAGATGAAGAATCTGAGACGAAAGAGAAAACCTCGGCAAGGAGAGTTTCTGGAGACTCGCGATCTGGGCGGGAATTCCACCATGCGCGGGAGGACGGAGCGGCGACGGTCGCAGGCAAATGTCTGAGGAGCAGAGAAGAGCGCACCTGCCAGCCCCACCGGTCCGTGCGCGCAAATCCAAGACCCGACGTGGGAGCCACAGGGCAGGGATGACCACGAGCTGCAGAGCCCTCCACGAAGTCCCAGCAGATCGAGTCCCCTCAAAGTGGTAAGAATAATGCAGCAGGGCCACCAGCTTTAAAATCAAAGGAATCTGAACTTGAGGAAGAAGAAGTGAATTTAACAACTTCACAGGACACGGTCGTCCACAAATTCAATCTCTGTACACTAGAGACGAAAACCGGTGACGGCAAGTGATAGCAAGTGTGCTCGCTGTTCAAACTCCATTAAAAACACGGCCGCTCTGGGGATGGATTCAAGGAGAAGCGTGCGCTCCCCCGAGACAACCTGCCATGCGCGGGCCACAACGAGAGAAGACAAATGGACAGGTGAAGGGGGCAGAAGCAGCAGGGGCCCCGCCTCTCCGTGTGTCCGCGTCGGCTCACCCGTCTCTCCTAACAGAGCCTGCCAATTCGGGGGTCTGAACAGCGGGGACCTGCGCTTGGCGCTCCGGGGCCGTGAGCCCAAACCCAGGGGATGGGGGCAGGCAGGCGCCTTTGGTTCCCGGCCTCCCTCCCGCTCCCGTCCGCCTCGGGCGTGGGACTCCTCCACCCTGTCCTCCCTGAAGGTGTGTCTCTGCAGATTTCCCCGTTCTGGAAGAGCGCCCATCATGCTGGCTTAGCGCCCACCCTACCAACCCCCGGAACGGGATTTTCTTCGAAGACTCTTTCCCCAGGAATTTCACATTCACAGGTTCTGGAATTTGGGATTAACATTAATCCCATCCCAAACCCAAACCCAAGCAGCCATTTCCCTTCCTTCTGTAGAAACGGACAAGCCGATTCCAAGAAGCACCCAGAAGAGGGAAGGACCGAGATCAGCAAACAACATTGTGAGGGGGACGGAGGTTCCAGGACCTGCCGCGGGATCCCCAGCTCACCACCGAGGGACGGGATCCAAGAGCGTGTGGTACGGGCCTGCGGCTTGTGGACCGGTGAGTCGGAACGGAGTCCGGAAGCACACGTGTGCCTGTTCCCCGCGACCAGATTCCAGAGCTGCTCCGGGGCAGGAGACGTGGGCCGAGCCGCAGGCTTACCTTAGGGAGACCCTCAGAGCCCGCAGCACACAGGAACAAATCTGAGATCAGCGTAGGCAACACCGCCGAATTTCTGGAAGAAAACAGAAGAACGGGTCACAACCTTGGGATACACACGTGTTTCTCACTTCGGCTGCAGAAAGCACTAGCCATAAAAGGAAGTGATGATTTTGTCTTTGTCAAAACTAAAATGTGAGCTCCCCGAGGGAGTGTGTAGACAGGAGGTGGCTGGCCGGCCTGCGCCCCGGGCTCTCCGTCTGGCAGACAGGAGGAAGGTGGGCCGGTCCTGAAAAGCAGAGGGAGAAGCCACCAGAACCTGGAAGGGATTCCAGAGGCCGTGGTGTCTGCCGGCCGAAGGGGAAAGTCTCCCAGGAGGGGCCCTGGGAGGAACTGGGAGGTCGCCCGACGTCCGCCACAAAGGCCACCCCAGGAACGAGCCCCACGGGTTCGCTTCAGAGAGGAGGAAAGTCGTGAATTCGCGATGTCCCCTCCCCGCCCACCACAGACTGTGGGTGCTGATCAGGGCCTGGTGCAGGATCCGCACACGAGGACACCTCCCGCCCCGGCTGACCGTGCAGAGAGAGGCAGAGGCAGGGGGCGGTGCACCGGCCGGAGCCGGACGGGGCCTCGATGACCCTGGGGCGGCCCGAGCACTACTTGCTCTGCTGGTTTTTCTCAGGAGACGTGCCCCGGACGGCTGCGGCTCGCCTGGACGGCCGGCCTACCCGGAGCCGGTGGAGGTCGCTGGGGCCTTGTAGACATTGTTGTCATCACTCGGGGTCCTCACAGGGCTGCGCCCGAGGCCACGCTCCGTCATGTCTCCTTGTCCGCATCTGGTTCACAGCCCGGGGGATCCCGCCAAGTCAGGGGAGTCCCATGGCTTTCCCAAGGGCCCAGCAGTGCTCAGCGTCCCCAGAGGAGGGTGGTGTCTCAGCGGGCGTTGGGGTCCAGCCTCCACTCCCTCCCTGACTCCCCCAGGCCTTGCCATAAAGCGGGTGTCACTCTGGCCCAGATTCGGAGTGGCTGAGGTTCAGAGATAAGACGCTATTCACAGCCGCTCTGCGTGTCCTCCTCCGGGACTGCCAAGGCGTCGGAGGCCCCATGGTCAGGGTGGCCGACGCCAGGGTGTTTTCAAGGGGAAAATAACTATGAAGACAGCTCGGTCTCCCTCCTGCATGGAAGGCCAGGGCGTGCGTACTGTCCGCAGACGGTTGGCAAGTACGGCACCGCCCATCTCCCGACCCTCTGTCCCCCAGTGAGCCCTATTTCAGAGCGTAATGGGCAGAACACGCCTCCTTCTCCATCGGTAGGACCAGTGGAGCTGCAGGGAGGCGGCCAGGAGAGAGGCTCCTAACCCCGAGCAGAGTCTGGGCTTCATTTCCCTTCCCCGCAAACCCCGGAGCCCGCCTCCTGCTTTGTGTCCTGCTCCCCACAGGGATGGCCATGGGGGCATGAGGAAGGTCCAGACCTGGGGCCCCCAGGACACACGCGTAGGCCTGGGTGAGGAGGTTGGTGGGCCTGGGACACGGCATAGGCTCGCAACATAAAGAAATCGGATTCCCTGGGTGGGATCAGCAGCCACATGGCCCCGGGGCTCGCCCTCCAGCCCCAGAAGGGCGGCTGGACCCTGGACCCTGGACCCTAGACCCTGACAGCGCAGCCGCCTCCTCTGGGCCGCACACGGGATCCGACAGGATGGGCCAGCGTCCCTCCCTGCGCTCCAGTAAATGCCACACTGTCCCCACCAACAGTTGTCACCCTGACCTGGAACCTGAACCGTCACAAACCAGGCCCAGTGGCTCCCGGGGTTTGCGTCCAGGAGCCCCGGCATTTGGCCTCCCAGGGCCGTGTGCTTGGCAGGGCTCCAGAAAACGAACTGTTAATGGCAAGGCGAGCCGAAGACAGGCGCGCCGTGCAGCCCGCCCGAAGCAGCAATTAGTGGGTGAATTAACGAACACCGGCTCCGCGTCCGCATCCGCTCACGGGATTGATAGCGGCTGAGGAAGCGTTTCGCTTTCTTTTTTTTTTTTAAAGCTGCCTTCTAGATTTTTCACTCGCTGTGGACAGACAGAGAGCAATCCCGTGTGTGGATAAGCTGCAGGCAGCCCGTGCTTGGAAGGCTGTGTAAGGAGAAGGCGGTACCGGGGGCGATGGACGGATTCCTTCCCGGGAGCACCCCAACCCGTCCCACCCAGTGCGGGTCACTCGCCCTCGCTCCGTGGAGAGCAGCGGCAGGTCACCTGGGTGTCTTTCCTCTGCTTCTTGGGTTTCATTCCCAGTCGCGGCATCAGGCAGCAGAGGTCCAGCCCAGCCCCGTCCTCTCCTCGCGGTGGCCGTGTCGTGCCACATCCTCTCGCTGAGCCTGTTTCTACATCTGGAAGATGGGGAGAAAAGTGCCTCCTTGCTCGGTTGGTACAAGGATTCAACGTGGAAACCTGCCAAGGTCCCCACAATCAGACCTCACATTCAACAGATCCCGGGAGGGAAACTCCTCCCGTCACACGGCGACCCATGTGCGTGGTGTGTGCGTCTGGGTTTCCGGGAATCCCAGCAGTGCCCTGACAAGGGGCATTCTCAGCAGAAGGGACATTGGACCCTCGCCTGGGAACACGGCTGACCTCAGCCTGTAGGTGGGCTGGAAACACGGACCACCGGGAGCCACCAGGGCAGACGTGCACAGAGATGCCCACCAGCCCCAAAAGGGCGGGAGAACGTCAGGCTCTCGCGGGGGGTGGCTGGATTCTCCTTCTTTTTTCAAAATGCAATTTATTTAAACAAACAATTAGAAAGAAAAGTAGTTCACCCGCTTCTCGCACCCCCGTCCCCTGCCTCTAGCCACCAGCCATCTGTCTCTGCGTCAAGGAGCTGATTCCTTTATGTCCACACAGAAGAGGGATCATATGGTGTTTGTGTTTCTTTCTGACTCACTGCGCTTAGCACACTGCCCTCGAGGTCCTTCTGTGCTGCTGCGAGTGGCGGGGTCTCGCTCTTTCTTGCGGCTGAGGACCCCGTTGTACACACGCCACGTCCTCTTTATCCTTCCGTCATCCCTGGACACGTGTGCTGCTTCCGAGTCCTGGCGACTGTAGAGGAGGCTGCTGTGAGATGGGGAAGCTGACGGCTTTTTGAATTTGTGTAAATACCCAGAAGTGGCACTGCTGGGTCGTAGGGCAGCTCTACTTTCAACTTTCTGAGGACCCTCCATGCGGTTCTCCACAGTGGCTGCCCCGGCTTGCGTTCCCACCAGCCGTGCACGAGGCTCCCCTCTCTCCGCGTCCTCGCCGACACCCGTGGCCTCCTGCGTTGCTGACTGCAGCCCGTCTGACAGGTGTGAGGTGGGACTGTGCCTTTGACTGTATTTCCCTGATGCCCAGGAAAATGTCGGACAGCTTCGCACGTACCTGTTGGTGCCTGTGCATTCTTGAGGACATCTCCCTTCAGATCTGCCCATTTTTAATCTTTAATTTTATTTTTTTAAGATTTTATTTATTTATTTGGCAGATCACAGGTAGGCAGAGAGGCAGGCAGAGAGAGAGGAGGAAGCAGGCTCCCCGCTGAGCAGAGAGCCCGATGTGGGGCTTGATCCCAGGACCCTGAGACCATGATCTGGGCCGAAGGCAGAGGCTTAACCCACTGAGCCACCCAGGTGCTCCACATCTGCCCATTTTTAAATCAGATTGTTCTTTTATTGCTAATGATTTTTATGAGTTCTTTCTGTATTTCAGATGCTAGCCCTTCCTCAGACACGGTCTGCAGACCTCCTCTCCCACGCTGCTGTCTCTCCTTTCATTTTGTTGGTGGTCTCCTTTGCTGTGCAGACTATTTTCAGTTCAATGTCTTCTCACTTGTTTCTTTTGGTTTTGGTGTCAGAGTCAGAAAACCATCGCCAAGACGGGTATCAAGGAAAAGGGCTTTGCCTTTGTCTGGGTGGTGGGTCCAGGAGCGAGGACTCCTCACTGGAGAGCTCGGAGAGGCCGCCGGGGTCACTCACACGGGAAGAGAGTCCGCGGATGGTTCTCGGGAATGTGGGAGAAGCAGGGGTTCTGACCTCGCCGCCCGTGGGAGGCAGGCGTGAACCACGGTGCACAGACGCTGAGGGCCGTGAGCAGGGGGCCAGGCAGGCTCCCACGTGGCCTGAGAAGGAGCAGCCGGCACGAGTGTGGGATTTTCCTCGGCCGAGCTTCGGAGGCTGAGTTGGAGATCCCCGGCAGAGCGGCGGGCGTGGGGCGTGGTCTGCGTGGCGGACACTCCTGCAGAGTGTGGGAGGCACGGAGCACGCAGCCGGGTGTGGAAGTCGGAGGCGTCACTGTCCTCACAAGTAGTGTGGGGCTCGCACCTGCACCGGAGTGTGGCGAGCCCAGGAAGATGGAGGAAACGAAACCGGCTCGGCAAGGGGACCTGACTCCGGACAACGGCGTGGCAGAGAAAGAACGGGGCGAGCCGCTCCGGAGAGGGCGCACAGCGCACCCCGTGCACGGCACACACAGTGGGCTGCGGGACCTCACGGGACCTCACGGGACCTCACGGCTGCTCCACAGGCACACGTGGACGCGCGGGAGATAAGCCGCCGTTGGGGCCGGCGTCCTCGGTAACCGACAGAGGGAAAGGGAACGGGAGGCGGAAAGCCCAGAATCCACGGACGTGTGGTGTCGGGGACGGGTTTGCGTTTCCTGGTCTGGGGCTTGCGTGGCGCAGGCTGGGGTGACGGAGAAGCGATGAGGGTTTATAAAGCAAAACGAAGACGAGTCTCGCCCTGGTAACCCACACGTGGCGACAGGGCTGTGCAGAGGGAACGGGGCACCGTACACTCGAGGCGCACGTGGGGTCAGAGGCTTGTATGTGGGGAGAGACCCGGCGCCACCGCCAGACTGACGTCCTGGAGCCGCCCCCGCGGGGGGAGGAAGAGGCAGAGCGGGAGACGCTCCTCCAGGGACACCCGTGGGCGCAGCCGGGCTGGACGGTGCAGGGGGAAGGTGCGGCCGCTCAGGGGTGAGGCGGAGCCGTCAGGTCAGGTCAGGGTCACGTCCGGGAACAGAGCCCCGTGTAAGGACGGCCGTTCACCCAACCGCTGAGCTCAGAGCAGCCGCCTTCCACCGAGGCCGTGGAGCCCCGGGAGCAGAGAGGACGGGATGCTGGACGCCGAGGTTTGCGCAGCAAGCGTGGGGCTCATGCCCGTCTGGCGTCTCTCCGGGGAGCCTCTACAGCGGCCCTGAGTGTGAGCGACTGAGCAACAGGCCAGCCCGGGCGCCGCCTGCCAAGGCACGCGGGGGCCTCGGAGCGGCCGGACCCGGGGACTCAGAGCGCTGGGACGCTGGTCTAGGGGCGGCAGGAACCAGCCCCTGAGAATGCCGGGCTGCAGGACACGGAGCGCTCCTTCCGTCCTTAAGTAGCTGACAGGCGGCCCTGAGGGATGCTGTCGGACTGGCGCTGACTCGTGACAAAGGTCACTCGGGGTGAGATTACCGGGACGCCCAGCTCTGCTCGGCACAAAGAAGAACCGAACGGCCAAACTGCCCAGAGCTGGGAGGGAGGGAAACTGGCCTCTGACCCTGGCAACGTTCCGGCCGGAGGGCCGCCTGTCGGGGTGCCTGCCGTGACCCCCGTGCAGGGCCGGCTTTCCTTCCTGCTCGGGACCTGCACTGGCAGCTGCAGAGACGCAGTGAACAGAGGGTCCCGCTCCTGCCCATGATGATGCTCATCCTCCCGGACCGCCCCGGCCTCCCCTCACCCACCCCCGTTACTGCAGAGCCCGGTGTGTGCAGCCCCGTCCCGCTGCACGGCGTCTGGCGCCCGGTAGCTCACGCTTCCTCCCACGACCCGTGAAGGAGGCAGTGATTCCTCCCGTTTGCTGCGGAACGCAGACAAGGCTCCAAAAGCAGGGTGTCATTCGGTGCCCCGTCGTCTCAGCGGCGGAGCTGGGCTCCCGAGGGCCAGCCATTGCCCTCCCGCCTCGCTGTAGGATGGGGCGTCCGCACGTGAGGTGTGGCCCTGCTCCTTGCGACCCGGTGCTGGACGCCATGGCCCACGGCTCCCCCTGAGCCCCAGCATGTCCCACCTGCTGGCCATGGGGCCCAGACATCTGCCTGAGTCCCCGCATCCCCGCACCCTGAGGTCTAGGGAAGCCTCGGACAGTCCCCAGCAGTGGGGCCGTGAGAAGGGGGTGTCTCTTGCTGCTGGAAGTGGAGGTCACAGTGTGAGGGGCTGAGTCCTTGCTGCCACAAGCTGGCTGCAGCCTGCAGGGACAGGACGTTGTAGGGTGACAACCGTAGGAACAGAGGGGGCACGGTCCCCACTGGTGGGGACACCCCAGCCGCCATTGAACCATACTGGAGTGGGGCCTGGATTTGGGGTGGAGCCTGAGGGAGGCGAGGCCTGGGGTCCACAGGCTCATGTGTCTGTCCCCGCAAACAGGCAAAACCAAGACCCAAATGCCCATCGTCACATCCACCCCCAGTATCCCGGCTGGCTTGTGCCGTGCTTTCCAGGACAGCCTGAGCCCGGGGAGGCTGGACCCAGGCTCTGCCGGCTCCTGCCCCAAGTGCCCACCGAGGTCAGTCGCTCTCAGGCCTGCAGAGGGAGGTCAGCTTGAACCTCACAGGAAATGAGGCAGAGCCAGCAAACAGGACTGAAGTCAGCAGGCGGGACGGAGGTGGTGGTGCTGGCATGAGCGGGTGGGGGGTGCCTCCCTTTGGGGTCCTCTCCCCACAACCCAGAACCTGCATCCTCATGAGGAAATGTCGGAAAATCCCCCATTAGGGAGACATTAGGGAGGCACTGGTCCTAAGGGGACTGGACTGGGGCTCATGGAGTCAGTCATACCCAGAGGAGCTGGGACAGGACCCCAGGCAGCACAGGGACAGGCGTGGGGTGAGCTGGGCAAGGCTGGCCTGGAGTCCCGAGCGCAGATCTTCTCATCTTGGGGGGCGATGGGGAGCCTGTAGGGCGCTCTGTGAAGCTAAGGAGACGCTGACATAGAGCATCGAGTGGACGCAGGACGTGAGGGAGCTTGTGAGCAAGACCGTTCTGGGGTTGGGCTGCTCGCAGGGTCCAGGGCCTGGGGCTGAGCCGGTGGCACTGGCAGGCACGTGGGATCTGCTTCCTAAGGCGGGTTTGGCGGAGGAAAATGAGATTCCCCTCAGGAGAGGGAAAGAAACACACAACGCTCCACCCTTGTGGTCTCCCCTCGTCTCTGGGAAAGTGGCTTCCATGACGGAAACTTCTAGATCAGCACGTGTGCAAAACACCATGGGGACAAGGCGTCCCCGGCTTCCCATCTGCCGTGAGCAGAAGGTCACCAGGATCATTTCGTCTTGCTAGTGGTGGCAGGGAGCTGCGGTCACAGCCTTGCAACGTCTCCAGACGCGGCTCGCAGACACGCGGCTTCCAGACACTCTGTCCACTCACGAAGGCACAAGTTGCCACAAGCGCAGGCCAGCGTGACTCTCCCCGGGTCCCACGGGGTGGCGGGGCCTCGGAAACCTGCATCCCATACCTTGTCACACACCTGTGGGAGCACCAAGGTCCCAGACCCCCTCTCGGGAAAGCGCGTCTCCACGCCAGAGGCCAGACGCGTTCTCCCCATAGGGGACTAGGCCGGGAAGGACGTCCGAGCCCTGCCTGCGGCGTTCACACCGGCCTCCGGCGGAGCTCACGGACGCACCGGCTTGTGCTTCCTGGGGAGACACAGACAGTCGTGTGTGGGAAAGCTCGAAAAGGACCCTACAAGCACGGCCTCCGTGTGTTCATGGGGGCTCCCCGATTCGAGAAGTCAGGTGTTCGCAGAGCCGTGATGGCCGGTAACCACATCCGGGAGCCCATGGAGCTGGGCCGTGGTCTGGAGACCCCAGGACAGAGCCTGCGGCTGAGGGAGAGCAGGGAGCCTGCATAGACAGAGAAGCCCGTTCCTGGTCCCGGTCACCTGTCCCGCCAGCCGGGGCCACCCCAGGGGCTGTTCCAATACAGCCCGCAGTGGGCTCTGGGGCTGACACCGTGGGGTCTGAGCCTCCGGGTGAGGCGTGGGGGCCAACGCTGGGGGGCGATGGGCTCCTGGGTAACACCCCGTGCCCAGGGCCTTGGGCAGCAACGTCCCCATCGCCACTCTGGGCCTCAAGCTCCACAGGAGCTCACAGATGTCCACCCAGGTCCCGGACCAGCACAGTCACACACGTACCCACAGCACCCTCCTGAAACGCCTGGGCTGACCAGGTCAGGGGTTCGAGGTCCGCCATGAGCTCCCAGAGATGGGGGTGCCCCCTTGAACACTGGGGGCTGCTGGAGGGGGGACCCCACGCACATGGAAAAGCATGAGGCCATCGGCCCCTCCCAGCTCAGCCGGGGTGAGGTCAGGACACAGGCTTCCCTCGCGTGCATGGCTCCGCCCGGTCTTCCCCGAGGCTGAGTGCTGGACCAGGCTTCTGAGCGTCCCGGCCTAAGAAACGAGTCGCCAGGGGCACCTGGGTGGCTTAATTGGTTAAGCAACTGCCTTTGCCTCAGGTCATGATCCTGCAATCCCAGGATCGAGTCCCACATCAGGCTCCCTGCTTAGCAAGGAGTCTGCTTCTCCCTCTGGCCTCTCTCCTCTCTCTCTCTCTCCCAAATAAATAAATAAAATCTTTAAAAAAAAAAAAAAAAGAAAAAGAAACTGCTGAGAAGATGCCGCTGAGGGCAGGATGCCGTGACACGCTCTGATGCGGCAGGAGCAAGAGCCCGATGGTTCACGGAGGCGCCCGAGATCCGTGCTCCAAGCGTCTGCATGAGGTCACCTGCAGGTGGGGTGCTCGGGGCTCCGGTCCAAGGTCAGTGGGATGGTCAGGTGGGGCTGCAGAGACTGGTCAGCACCCGAGACGGGGGGTGGGCTCCAGGCTCCAGAAGAAGGAGAAGGGGAGGCAGGGAGACCAGAAGGAGGCCAGGGAGGCTCCGAGCCCCCAGGACACGGTGAGTGAGCACACACAGGGCTCAGGGGGCCCGGCCGGCTCTGGTCAGGATGGAATCTCACGGGAGATCACAAGAGCCCGGGAACGAGTCTGAGCTGTAGGGCAGAGGAGAACCAGGCCGGACTTCAGGATTCCAGTGTGAACCAGCTCCAATGTGGGACCTGCCCAGGGCCTGGGGGTCTGTTGTGCAATGCCAGGACCCCTCCTCTGCAGAGACCACTGTGTCTGACCAGTCGCTGGTCCCTCATCGCTGCCCTGTGGACGGGAAGAGAGGGGACGCCCGCCAGCGCCCGTGCTTATCTGTGAACTCCTTCGAGAGCATTTGCCGGGGCTCCTCCTGGTCCTGGTGGGCCCTGCCCCAGGGGCCAAGTTGGGGTGGGCGGACGCAGCCCCTCGCTCCTCCCGGCTGCCCACGGAGGCCCCGCACTGAGCCGTGGGGTCACCCGGCCTGCCTTCCCGCTCCCGCCGTCCCTCCCTGTCCAGAAGCGGCCGCGAGCTCCTCGCCTACAAGTGCAGACGTGCAAGGAGCGTACGGCGGCTCCCCTCACACCTCCAGAGAGCGTGTGAGCAGCGAACAGCGTGGGACACACATCCTGGCACCTTTCAGAGGCGCCGCTCACACGAGCTGTTCCGCGGAGGTCCGGGAGCAGATCCAGCTGACTGGACGGGAGGCGACGCGCGGCCTGGGATGGCCTGGGGCGGACAGAAGCCTGGGCCCAGTTTTGGGGCTGCAGCTGCTGCCAGGGCGCTTGGACCGAGGCCCTGGGGTCCAACTGAGGCCCCGATGCTGGTGGGGGTGGGGCGAGGACCCTCCAGCCTCTGGTCTCTGAGCCCTGGGGAATGCCTCCTGCCACGGAGCCCACCTGCCCTGGGGCCACAGCCAGCCTGTCCACGGACGTCCCAGCAGCTTCTGGGGAAGGGGCCCGGGGAGCTGGGAGCGGGTGGGAGCCTCCCGGTCTCTGGGAATCGCAGCGCCCCACACACGGAATTGCGGGTGTGCGTTCACACGTGTTTGCCTCCTCCCTTCCGGTGTGCCTGTGGACGAAGGGCGGGCACGATCTGGAGCTCGAAAAGCCTCCGCCCTGTCCGCTCAGCCCCCCGCGGCTGCCCGTGCTGATGCCGCGTTCTGAAGGTCGCGGCTGTTGACAATGAGGCCGTGGGAAGCTCCTGGAGAGCCCGTCGCTGTCCTTGGGAAGCCACAGTGGAGGGTGCGGGTTTCTGTCATTGCCTCCCAAGCCAGCGGGGGGTGCGCCCCGATGGGGACGATCGGGGGCAGATGTGATGAGGGCGCAGGTGGTAACTGGTGCTGGTCGCCCATCATCAGGGCTTTCTGGAGGCACTCGGAGGTCTGGGCTGTGGAGACCAGGGCAGGCGGCTGGCTCCCGCACGTGCCGCCCCAGCACCGGGCTCCAGCACACTCGCTGCCCTGGGGTGAGCAGAGCCCTGGCCAGCAGCCCTGAGTGCATTTGGGGGTAAAATCAGTTCCAACCAGCTCCTTAACACACTTGGAGAAAACAGGCCGACAGATGGTGAGGTGGCCGCCCCTTGCTCTGGACTCTGGGACTCCATTCCCCTCCCCTCCTGCCCCCTTCTGTCCTCTCCCCTCCCCAGCAGCCCCTGCAGCCCCCGGGCCAGCGGAGCAGGGCAGAGGCCATGGCTGAGAGAACCCGGGGAGCCGAGGCCCCGGCGGGACCCGCCTACAGACAGACCCCAGCGGCCCGACGCCTCCTCCAGGCCCAGCACCCAGCCGGGGGCCTGCTTCAGGGCAGGCCCTGCTGGTGAGTAATCCCAACAGGAATGAACACACAGGGATGAATCAACTTCTTCTCTGGCGGCCCGAGTGGGAGAGCGGGAGCAGGAGCAGGAGCGGGAAGGGGGCTCCTCCCAGACGTTCTTTCCAAGGCCCCTGCCGCCAGCACTGGCTCCTCTGACCGCGCCGGCCTCACCGGGGGGGGCCACACGGTGGGCCCGGCCCTGGGGCCCCCTTCCCCTTCCCACACTGGCTCCTGCAGAAAGGAGCCCCTGCCTGGGTCTGGGGCTGGTAGGGGGTCCACGGACGCTTCAGATAAAACCGTGACCACAAGACCAGCCAGCGCCGGCTTCCCCTGGGCTGGAGCGCGGCCCAGAGCTGGACCCTGACCAGCAGACCTGCTTTGTGAGGACCTGTGTCCCTGCGTAGGGTCTGGCCACCTTCCGGGCCTGGGGACACCTATCCATGGCTGGGGCCTCGCCCGTCCACCCCGAACCAGGTGCCCCACGGATGGACCTAGAGTGCCGAGTGGTCCCCATGCCACCACCTCCAGGAAGCTCACCTAGATTTGCTCTGGAAGGACCCCGCAGGTGGGCCGACAAGGGACTCCCTCAGCCATGCCAGGTCCCTTCCCGGCCCGGTCAGCCCAGACGTCCTGCAGTGCGCCTGCCGGTGCCTCCCTCCCTGCTCCATCCCACTCAGCTGCCCACGCAAACCCCGGCCTCGCCGGGTATGGAGGCAAATTCTGGGCCACTGAGAAGCCGGGATGGATTCTGCCCTCCCGCGTCTCCCGCTGGGGAAGGTCCCCCATGCGGTGGCCGACGTGTCCCAACAGGTCCCTGGACCTCACGACTCAGGAGGACACAGAGCCACCCGTGTGACGTGATGGCGTCAGAAAGACCCTCTTTCTTGGCCCGCGGGATGCGTTTTCTCCGACACCGTTCGCTGACTCGAAGCAGGCAGACGTGAGAGCCGGGCCGTTCCTGGGCTCCATCCAGAAGCGGCCGGACCACGACGTCAGTAGCGCAGACATTGCGCCTTGAGTTGAAGGCTCCCTGTCCCCCGTGTGGCGCCCGCGGCCGTGCTGTCTTTTCCTCCCGGGAACAGTGACACTGGCTAGGCGGCCTCTGGCGTTGTGGGACGGAGTCATCAGGGGCTGCCGTTCGCTTGATTTCCAGAATGCTGCGGCCTCGGACGTGGGGCCCCAAGCTGCAGGGCTCCGTGTCACTGTGCCAGGCCTGAGCCCCACCCTCCAGCCTCTGCCTCACCCTCCCTGCCCACCTGGCACCCTGTCCCCCTCCCTGAAACTGCCGCCTTACACTCGTGCTCTGCCCCACCTCCAGAGGGAGACCCCAGAGCTCAGGGGAACCGAGCCTCGGGTTGGGACCGCACAGGTGTTCTCTGCCTCCATGGAACTGACCAGAATTCACCAACGGCTCTGGCTCTGGACGGTGGCATCGAGGGTGGCACTGAGGACAGCACGCAGTCCTGTGGGTTTCGGGCCAGGGCTGTACTTCTGTGAGTCCTCCCACACCACAGACCTCATTCCCTGGTCAGCACAGAGGGAGAGTAGGAATGAGGTTCCAGAGCCAGTTTCTAGAAGGATGACTCTATCGGTGATGTCCATGACAGCCCATGGGAGGCAGGTCTCTCTGAGCCACTGAGGGTGGCCAGGATGCCCGGCACAGCAGCCCCTGCCCCTCCGGCCCTCAGCACCTCCCACACCGTCTGTCCTGAGGCCCCACCCAGCCAGGAATCGTCTAGAAGCTGTGCTCTGCTCCTGCCTGCCCTGAGCCCTGTCCTAGTCTCCCTCGGGGTGCGGCCAGGAGAGCTCTCAGAGCCCAGATTGGAAGCAGGCTGCCCCTCGTCCCCACTCTGCTGGGCTCTCAGGGTCCAGGACACACCCCAAGTTCTGCACCCGGATGACCCAGGGGGAATCAGGCCTCCTTCTGGGCTTCCATCCCCTTATCTGTAAACATGGCGGGCGGGAGGATCCATCTACGACTCAGGAAGCAGCCGAGGGCCCCTCGTGTCCGGCTGCAGTGCTGGGAGGGGTCAGCCCTGGGGGCCTGTTGTGTTGTCTTGCTTCTGTGGTATCGATTCATGTCACAAAGAAACACTGTCCCCGTACACCATCTCCGGGGATCCCTTCATTAGCAAATGCAGCACAGACCGGATTAGTTCGCACTGAGCTGTCCCTCGGGGAGGCTGTGACTTACAAGGTGTTCAGAACAGGGAAGGAAAGTCACCCCACACCTCTACGCCACGCAGGTGCTCCTGGAGCACCAGGAGGCTGTGTCCTTCCGTCCAGCCCTACGTCCTAGAGGAGGCACAGCCCCCAAAGGCAGCTGGCCCGTGCCCTCGGCCCCGAGGCCACTGAAGTGCCTGCAGCAGAGGGCACGTGAGTCCATCTCTGTGTCCCCCTCCCAGTGTCACCCAGGCAGCAGAGAGCTCTGGGCCGTGCCCTCAACGTCACCCTCCTGATGCCCTTCATGCTGAATGAGAGAAACAGGCCTGAGTATTACCAGCTGAGGCCGTCAGAAGCCATGTGGAAAGGCGGGGGGTCAGCAGGGACCACAAGGTCCCCCGTGGCTGCTGTGCACACCTGGACAGGGACAGAGGCCAGCGTGAAGGGACTCTGATGTCCAGTAATCGAGGACCAGAGATTGGAGACTCGCTTTTGCTCCGCGGTGGCTGGAGAAGACCTTAGTGCTCTCCTGAGAGCTCGTCCCCGGGTTTCTTGGGGAGCCCTTGGTTCCCTTCCCTGGCTTTGACCCAGTGAGGGGCAGGCTAGCACCCCCAGTGCTGCTTTCTCCCCAGGCCACATGCAGCCTTGAGCAAGGCCACCTGGACTGGCTCCAGGTTCCGCCCACCCGCCCTTGGACGCCTGTCGAGGGCCTTCCCCAGCAAAGTGGGCTGGCTCAGCAAGCAGGGCCACCTTGCGGGTCCCTGAAGTCCTGGGGCTCCCGCTGGGCCCTGCTCCACCTCAGCCAGGTAGCCGTTTTGCAAACCGTGACACTGTGAGGTGTCACTTGAAGTCATCGACCCCAAGGCCGGTGCCTGAGCTGAGTGGAAAAGCTGGGACTGTGTGCAGGGTGGGGCTCGCAGCCCAGAGAGGACAGTCAGAGCGTCAGAAACGGGAGGTGAAAAGTCATGTAAAGGACAAAGGAGCCGAGCGGGGTCTCCCCAGATCTCCTAGGGCCGGCCAGCAGGCCCCCTGGGGCGAAGCTCGGGAGCCCTGGCCCTGGAGAGGTCACCTGGGGCAGCACCTGTGTGTACATGTGAGCACGTGCGTCTATGTGCACCTGTGTGCCTGGGCCCGTCTCCTTGTGTATGTCTCGTGCACCTGTGTGTCCGTGTGTCTGAGTGCACGTGTGTGTGCTGTCCCTCGGTGCCTCCTGTGTCCAACCCCGTCCCCCTGCACCTCCGCAGAGGAGAGCAGAGGTCATGTCCTTGCACACGGCACTGCTCGCCCTCCTGTGCTGGGTAAACTGACACCAGCGCTGCACGTGCCCCTGACCCGACCGCCGCACCTGGGCGTACACCCGAGATCGGTGTGAGCACACACGGATGCGTGTGCAGGGCCGGCACAGCCCAGGTCATGAGGTCCACCTAGGGAGCCTGCGGACGGACGAGGGATGCACAGAGGGCCGGACCCGGCTGAGGAAGCCGGGAGCAGGCCGTCTGGAGGGCCATGGAAGACGCAGCCTCCCACACCTGCACACCTCCCAGCACTGCGTGTGGCAGTGCTTCCCGTGTCCCTGTGCTCTTACCGGGGACGGGCGGTAATTAGCACTGAGGCTTTAATATTGTCCAGGCACCTCACGTGAATCATCTTCTACCCAAGACCCTTTAAAATGTTTATCGCACAAGCTGGGACCAGGGGAAATGTTTACTTACCAATTTACATATTTCTGTACTCTTTTTGTTGGTTAGCTTTGGTTTGTTTATTTTCTAACAGAAGGGAGTCCTCCCCAGCGAGGGTTCCCGGGGGTGGGGGAGAGGCTGGTTCTGTGCCTCCCCTGACGTCCTCCGCCTCCAGGAAGCCCCCCGTGGGCCCCTCCCCAGGCAGCTGGGGCGGAGGGGGGAGCGTCTGGGGGAAGGGGCAGCTCCCCTGTGCCGGAAGCCCGCCTGCTGTCCCTGTGTGTGCACTTCCTGGGAGGACTGGCTCCTGGCTGGGCCTGGAGGAGGGGCGGGGGACGGAAGCCTCCTGCGTGTGTTCTGTGGGTCTGCAGACCATGAGGCCGCAGCCCGCGAGCTGCCCCTAGAGTGTCCGCGTTCACGGTGCACAGGGTTCACGATGCCCACCTGCGCTCTGGGAGGGGACAGAGACTCTGCCAAACAGAGGGGGCCATGTGACCAGGGGAAGTGGGTACCCAGCGCCGTCCAGTAGAACACATGCTCCTCCTGGCTGGGGTCCGGCACCGGCACCCGCGTGGTGCCCTCGGGGCGGCGAGCCCAGCATGCGGGACCCGTGGGACACCCCAAAGGCAGCCACATGTTCTGTCACACAACCCGGGTGCTTTGCCTGAGCATAGGTAGCCCGGGAGGTGCAGGGCAGTTGGAGAGAGCAGCGCATGCACCCCCTTGCTCCCCCCAAGTGCAGGCTGTTTTGCAGGACTAGCGCCCCAAATGAACACACATTCTCACCGCAGCCCCAGTGCTCCAGGGTGGCCAGGTGGACCCCGCCGGACATGGTGCTGGTGGACAAGGCGCCCGTGGCAGGGGCTGCTGGCGCTCCACTATCCTTCGGGCTTCCGCTGCCTCTTACACCGGGGGCTGCATGAGGTTTAGTGGGACACGTGGCTGCCCAGCTAAAGGGGACACTTTCTGGACTCTCTCGTGTGGCATGCAACTGAGTTGTGACCAACAGGATCTAAGCAGAGAGCGGTGCCCCCCCTCATTGCTCTTTCTAGTTCCTAGTCTAGACCTAGAGACCTAGTTCCCTGGTCTCTCTCTCAGCTGAGATGCAGATGTGATGGCAGGAGCTGGAGCAGCCACCCTGGGCCCAGGGAGCATGGGTCAGTAACAAGCTGTGCATGTCCAGGCTCCTGCTCAGACACTCAGCAGGGGCAACCTGCACACGGCACCTGAGCTGGAAATGCAAAACCCCTCCCTCCGCTGAGTGCCTCTTTGTCCGTCAAGGAACTCTCAGACCGGCCACGCTGCCAACCCTCCCCGCCCGGAGTGGGCCCGTGGGCGTGTGGGAGCACACGGACCCTTGGGCAGCCTGGCACGGGGGCATGTTTGACCAGGAGACGGTGATCTCTGCGGAAATACTAAACCGTTACTGTGTCTCCCAGGAAGCTGCTGACTTGGAGAATCGTGACGGAAGTCAGAGGGAGGACCACGAGCTTGCCCGAAAGAGACAGGAGGCTCCGCGCCCCGAGGAAGCCAGACGAGAGGAGTGCGGTTTCATACCGGCAAGAAGCTTCTCGGGACGTGGGGAGCCCCTCCCCCCGCAGGTGGGCATTGGTGGACACACGGTGGCGTCCAACAGAGCCACCAGGCGCCAGAAATGGGGGCACGTGCAGCCATGCGGGTTTTTAAAAGTCCTTGACTTGGAACAAAAGGGAAAATTATACAGTATTTAGTATCAGATTAATGGTTGCTCCTGCATCCGATTAGTAAGTCTGAACACATATTTAAAGGCTATTTGAAGGACCCCAAACAGCCACTCAGTCTGGCTATGCCCTGGAATGAACTTGAGCAAGGGACCCACAGCCCCAGCCCTCCCATCTGACCCCCGTTCCACTGAGGTGCCCCTCAGTGTCCAAGCACTGGACCACTGCCCAGCACAACACCACCCCCATGTTCCCCCAGGGCTGCCCTCTATAGCCAGCCGTCCCCCCACACGTGCTGCCCTCCATGCCCTCTGTTTTGCTCCTGGGCCACCACCAGCCCCTGTGCCCTCTCGGGCCCAGCCCCACTCAGCTGGGGGAGACAGGCCTGCACCTGCCGGATACCCTGTGTCCTGGGGCAGGTTACCCCAGCTCTACTACCAGTCTCCTTCCTTCCTAACAACACAGGCCTGGCTTTGCTCTCTCCAAGTGCCAGCTAGGCTTGGGGACATGGGGACGGCGTCCAGCTCACAGGGCATGTGGGAGGGTGGGCCTGGAACAGGCACTTTCAGAGACGCCTTCCCTCTCAGCCCGGAGCCAGAAATCCGAGAGCCCGGGGTTCACTGTGAGCAGGCATCCTCCTCTGGAAGCTCTGGGAAAGCTTCTGGTGGCTCCAGGGCTCCGCAGCTCTCGGCCACGTTTCCACCCCCCTCTTCATGTGGCTTCTCTCCTCTGCGTGTCTGAATCTCAAAACCTGCCCCTCTCTCCTCTGCAGACACCCACGATGCACTGAGAGCCCACGGCTTCCCGAGACGGCAGCGTCCTGCGATCCGTCATCACACACCGGAGACTCACAGCTTCCTGAGCTTAGGATGTGGCCGTAAACGTTCTGGCCCCCCGCCCCTGCCCGTTGCAGGCAGCAGGGGTCGCACTTCGAGTGCGCACAGAACTCCTGCCCCTTTCTCCTGTCCCACCTGCGTCCCATCAGCTAAGGCTGCCCCTCGCCCAAGAAGCCTGTCCTGACCCCCGGAGTGGTTTCTCCTTTCTGCAGACTCCCAGCAGCCGTGCCCACAGGCACGCGTCCGGTCTCGGTGGCCCAGGGCCCCGTGCGGTCCCATCACGGCGTCTCTCCCAGGCCTCCGCCTCCCCCACCTCGGTCAGAGCCGCCGCCACACAGGATGCCTGGCTCTGAGGGTCAGAAATACGTGTGGCATCAAGCGCAAGACACACTACCTGAGAGCGACGGCAGGCAGAGCCCGCACGGCACGCGGAGTCTGGGACAGAAAGCCGAGGCGCAGGCCTGGGCAGGGGAGAGCCCGCGGATGGGCGCGCTGCAGGGGAGAAGCTGACCGGGCCCGTGAGCGCTCCCCGCTCTGAGAGTTTGATTGAATGGGATTTCTGGTTGAGCTTCACTGGTTATTGTAGTTTTCCCATTATTTTATTGTGCAAATTCCTTGGAGCGTCAGCAGAATTAGAGGTAAACTGACCGGCTACTGTGAAGTGTGAAAAATTACCCTCAACTAACACAACCGCACATTTGCTCCTGGGATCGTGGCACGGTAACGAGGCCTCGGGGCTCGCAATCTGGTGGGGCTCCGGTCACCTTCCTGGCCGCCGCAGCCCGGGCGGGGAGCCACGGCTCTCCTGCCCCCCAGGACGGCATCTGGGTCATTTGTGTGGGCTCGAGAGCGCCGTTCATTGTGCCGTCAGCAGCACAGCCCCGGGGGGGCCCGGCCGGGAGCTCGGGGCAAAAATTACATCCATTTCCTGTGTTCACTCACCCGGCGAGCACGAACGCAGCTCCCTCTGCGCCCCCACCCGCCCCAGACTGCGCGTCCCGGCGGGCGGCCGGCAAGAGGCTGAGCTTCCCAGAGCGGCGTCGGCCGTGCCAAGGGATGTTCAGCCCCTGCCGTACCCGCTCCTGCTGCCGCGCGTCCCCAGCGTCCTGCTCTCCACCCAGGATCCCCTGAGGAGGGCAACGGTGCAGGTGGCCACACCGAGACCATCAGAACCTCCAGACGGGAGCCCGGGCTTCCGTCCCTTGGCGCGCGCAGGTGTCTGCTGGGGCAGCCGTGCCCGGAGCGGCCACCGCCACAGACATTCCAGCACGGCCACGCTCACTCCTCGGAAGGCGTGTTGGATGGTGGACGGCATGTGGCACCTTTCGGTAGCTTGTACAGAGATTAGCCAGACATGCAGGCTTTTCTTCAGGTCAGTAAGTACTTAAGGAATGAGCGGTGAGTTAGTGGAAGGGAAGATGGATGGACGGTGGGTGGTTGGTGGATGGATGGACGACAGATGGATGGACAGTGGATGGTGGATGGTGGATGGTGGATGGATACGGGCAAGGACAGGTGATGATGCGTGGACAGATGGACAGAAGGAAGATGGAAAATAAATGACAGAGATTTTGCAGGAGGACTGCACAAAAGCAGAAGCTAGCACCCCGAGCCCGTAGGAACTAAAAAACAAGAAACAAAAAACAATGCTTTACAGAAGCATCACGAGGCACAGCAGCAGCTTGCGGAGAGTTCTGGAAACCCACGGACACGGCACTGAGGACACACTGTGTGTCTGGGCCTGGGACACACCACAGGAGGGGCCTCATTCCATCTCCGCGCCATCCCTGACCACAGTTGCCAGCATCTCCTCACTTTACAGGTGAGAAGCCAGCACCGGCAGGTGCCCAGCTGCTGTCCCAAGGCTGTGCACCCAGGAGAGGATGGGACCGAGCCCAGTGTGCCTGGCCGCAGACCACCATTGTCCACACACAGGGGACTCGGTGCCCAGTGGGCACCGGGAAGGATACAGAGAGAAGATGTGGGCTTTTCTCAGTCTCTGCATCCATCGGGATGAGGCGGGGCAGCCCAGAAGGGGCTGGGAAACCGCCTGCCCCGTAGGCCCCCTCCCTCTCCTCCTAGGACCTCCAAGCCTGCTCTTGGACCAGTTCTGAAGAACGACGGGAATTCAGGGCAGAAACTACTCTGACATGACAACGGCGGGTGGGTGCCGTCACACATTCGTCCAGACCCACAGAATGCACAACACCCAGACCAAACCTGAAAACCGCGACGCGCTCTGAGCAATACGGACATGTCACCGTAGGTCTGTCGGTTGTAACAAAGACCCACTCCGGGGGCTGCTCACCATGAAGGAGGAGGTGGTCGGGGGGCAGGGGTGTACAGGGAATCTCTGTGCCTCCTGCTCAAGTTTGCTCTAAACCTAACACGGTTCCAAAAAAATAAAGTTTTGGGGGCGTCTGTGGGCTCAGTCAGTGAAGCATCTGCGTTCGGCTCAGGTCGTGGTCCCAGCGTGCTGGGATCGAGTCCCGCATCAGGCTCCCTGCTCAGTGGGGAGCCCGCTTCTCCCTCTGCTGCTTCCCCTGCCTGTGTTCTCTCTCTCTGTGTCAAATAAAGAAATGAATAAAATCTTAAAAAAACAAACAAACAAGAATAACGTCCTAATGAAGCTGATGAACAGAAGCAGGGAGCCCCAGCAGGTGCACGGACCCTCCCGCCCCATTCTCTGGGGTCCAGAGCAGTGAAGGGTAAGTTGTAGGTTTGAGCGGGGGGAGAAGCCATAGTGGGGACCCAGCCCAGGGCACGAGGCAGCGGCCCCAGGCCCCCATAGCCGGCCGTAGCCAGCTGGTACCCAAGACTGCAAGCTCTAGCCCCACGCTGAGCTGTCCGAGTAAGCCCTTAGCCGTCTGTCCATAAATCTCCACGGGGAGATTGCCAATGCGACCTGATTCGGAGTGTGGTTTCTGCATCACTCGTAATGATTCCTCGAGTCTCTGAACCATGGATCTTTAATCTGACGTAATTAAACGCTGAGTTATGTGCAAATGAAATGTTTAAAACAAGAACGGCAGCTGTGAGCATCCCGAGGCTGAAACTCTCGCCTGCACCCCTTCTCCTCCAGCCCGACCCTCCGTGACGGCCGGAGCTGCCAAACAGGAGTGTGGGCAGGAGGGCCAAGGGCCCCTCTCGGTGGCACGACCTCCACTGCGGAGGCAGGGGCGGGAGGAGCGGGCCGGGCCGTGGCAGGCGGTGTTGCCGGCTCCCCCAGCTTTGCTTGGGGCCCTCGGGGGGCAGGAGGCTGCGGGGGCACGTCACAGCCAGATGCTCCCAACACTCCCAGCTGTGGCAAAGCCTCAGGGCAGGGAAAATAAGGGACGGGTTATTTACAACCTGCTCCCTCCGCCCCTTCTGGAGGGGCCTGTCGGGGACGCAGTGCGGAGCTGCGGAGACTGCAAAGTCGGCCCTGGTGCAGAGGGAGAGGTCAGGGCTGGGTCAGGGCTCCTCACAGGGGCCACAGGGGCCACAGTCCAGCTGTGTCTCCTCATGACCAGGGCACCAGCTTGGCGGAGAGCGTGTGAGAGAGAGGCTTTGTGCAGGTGTGTGTGCATGTACGCGTGGGGGGGTGGGGTGTGCAGTGTGTATGCAGGTGTAGGGGCGTACATGTGCAGGGGTGGGGTGTGTATGCACCAGTGTGTGGGCAGAGGGGTGTGCAGGTGTGTGTCTGGTCCCGGGAACCTGATCGGCTCCCGGTGACGCGCCCTCGCTGAGCCGCCCAGCAGCCGCTATCCGGGCCCCGCTGAGCACCAGCACCGTGCGGGGCTCTGTGACACGGGCCCCGGGTGTTCCCTGCTTGCTGAGGCCTCCAGGCCTGTGTCCTTGTAACAGTGACAGGAGGTCCCACGAGAAGGCGTGTGCCGAGTGCCTGGACCGACAGGAGGCAGCAGCTGACCCCTCCTGGAGTCTTGGAGTTCTGGGGAAGCGAGAACGGAGCAGGTGCTCTGGTCGTCCCCACGGAGAGATGATGGACTCCAGGTGTACGAAGCCGGCTCCTCTGGGAGGAGGCAACACGCTCGTGTGACTGGAGCAAATCGGGGCCAGGTGGGGTCAGTGGCGGGGACATGGCCCCCTCGAGCACGCCAAGCGCCTGCAGACCTGGAAGGGGCATTCGGAGGAGGACTTGGCCGTTCCCCTCCGAGGGCGACACCACGTGCCCATTGGGGCCCCCAACACCGACCACATCTGTTCTGAACCTCACGCGAGGTTCAGCTCGGAAACGTGCTCCCGCTGTAACACACTCACCAGCTCCGGCTGTGATGAGACCGGTCAGCACGGGATGGTCCTGCGGGGGCTGGGGTGCCGCGGGCCGCGGGACCCAGATCTGTCCCCTGTGGACCTGCCACCCCTACAGAGCTGGGATCCTCCGCTGGGCCCTCTGAGTCCCGGGAAGGGAAGAGTGTGTGGGAATGCAGACACGCATCCTTCATGCACGTCCCCCCGGCCAGAACGCAGGACAGGGCACACTCGTCCGTGGAGAGGGAGCCTGGAGCCCGGCAGGAAAGGAAAGGGGTTTGTCAGCCCCTGGGGTTTGGCAAGATCCTCCTCAGAGATGCGTGGGCATGGTCGGGAGGGACAAGGCGGCAAGACCAGGCCATGGAACGAAGTGTGACCTGCAAGTCTTCCCCATTCCCTGGGCCAGGACCAATGGACGCAGGGTGGACACACAGACAGCAAGATACAGGGAAGACCCTCCTGGAACGTGTCAGAACATCCCCATCACCGTGCACAGCCCGCGGCGGTGACGGACCCGGACATACTGCGCTCATGACAACGTGAGATGGGAAGGGAAGCCTCACCCCAAATGTTGCTCCTTTCAGAGGACAACGTGGAGACCGCACAGGAGATAGTTCCCGACAGATGGTGCCGGTCTCGGGACCTGGGACCCAACGACGGCCACAGACCCACCACCCCTGGCTGGCCGAGACTTGCCTGGGACACGCTGGAGGGTGCTGGTCCCATCGGGGTGTCACACGTCAGCTTGTGCTGAGGATCCTGCTCTGGTTGGATGGTGACTTCCCATGGCGTCCTCAGGGCCCCCCCGGGGTCTCTCCTGTAAGGGCCATAACCCCAGGCATGGGGCCCCCGAAGTGGCTGCCTCCCCACACTGCCCACAAGCACACCTTCACCGCGTGACCAGAGCCGGTGCCGACAGTGGGACAGAGCTGCCCCTCGCCTCCCTGTGAGCTCGGGGAAGGGACACAAGCAAGTTCCGTGGCTCCCGGCCACAAAGGGGCCACTGGAAACTTTGGAGGGAACACGGCACAAACCACAGGCCATCCTACAGCGCAGGGGCGTGCGGCCACGGGGGATAGCCGGTGGACTGCGACCGGAGACTCCGGGCGCAGGGACAGGACCGCATGGGCAGAAAAGGTCCTCGCAGTCCCGTGAGAAAACATGCTTTTGAGGAGACACGGCTGAAGCCCTGAGGCAAAAGTACCAAAAAACTCACAGTTCGAAATTGACCTTTTAAAGACGTGGCTGTTCTTGAAGCAGAGTTGACCCAGGACGCAGCAAATGTCCGTGTTGGCAAGCACAGCTCGCCGCGTCCGTGCTCCCCCGCGTGCCGCCCCGTGCCCCCCCGCGTGCCGCCCCGTGCTCCCCCGCGTGCCGCCCCGTGCCCCCCTGTGCTCCTGCAGCTCCTCCCTGGGCTCGCAGTATCCCCCGTATGGAAAACAAAATCCGGTGATGGTGAAGATTCACCGGAAACACCCAGGTTGGGGAGCTGGGGTCCGCACACCCCATCAGACAGACTGCAGTTTCGGGCGAACCCCCCGTGGCTGTGCAGGGTCTGGGGGGTGCACAAGGGGAAGGTCACCCAGGGAGGGGGCACGGGCAGGGGCACACATGGTGAGGGACAGGAGCAGGTGCACACGGGCAGGCACACACGCGGACGGGGCGCAGACATAGGGCTCGATGACCTGACACAGGAACAGACTCGTGTCGCCCCAGCACTCAGGGTTGGCCCACAGGATCCGAGGCCGATGAGCAATGCTGCAGATTTTACCTCGTCTTTCTCAGTGATTGGTACAACTAGCAGGAAAAAATTAGCAAATACCCAGAATATTCAAATCACCCAATTAAGGAGCTCACAGTAGAAGACGCCCAATGATTTTACACCAATAGTTGCAGGATACAAATCCGTCTGGACACCGGGAGCGGTGTGGGCTCCAAACAGACCACTGGGCACCCGACAGACCACGGAGAATGCCCAGGTTCCAAAGAACTGGTACCGCTAGGCTGTCCTTCTGGCCAAAGACTAATGGAATTAGAATCTGTGAGCTTAAGAGTCCCCCCAAAATCTCATTGGAGCCTAAATAATAAGAAACTCAACATAGTTTGGGATAAAAATAAAATCACATGAAATTATGAAGTACTTGAAAATGAAAATGTTACATTTATTCGCAGGGCACAGCTGAAGCCCTAGGAGGAATTTGTGAAATAAAATATATTTATCGGCGAGAAAATGATACTAGGTCTTCAAGTCAGGAAGTTAGAAAGTAAACAAAGCCAAGACCCGCCCCCACCATCCCGCCAAGGAGAAGGGAGCTCAGGAAGTTCAGAAAGCAATGAAATGGAGGATAATCTGTGAAAAAACCCAAAGGACTAAAAATATTCACAAGATTGTAAACTTTGGTCAAGACCAGGGGAGAAGAAAGCAGACATGATGACGATATAATTCGAAATAAAGGAGGGTGATAAAAACAGGGTCAAGGGAAATAAAATTCTATTTCCCCAGACGGCACGGTGTTCATGAATTGGAAAATTGAGAAGAAATAGATCTTTTGAAAACCTGAAAATGCAAACTTGGGCTGAGGAGGGGGCTGACTTGATGAGAATGGGGGGCTGCAGGCCCTGGGGGTCCCCAGCGTGGGCTGTCACCAGACTTTACATGAACACGGCGGGGCCGTGGGTGGATCCGCTGGCACAAGCGGTGCTGTCTTGTTCCCAAACCAACAGCCACCTTGGAAGCTGACTCAGTCGCCCACAGATTGTGTTCATCACCACAGACCCCCAGTGATGCGTCAGGGACTCAAGGACACATGGGAGGTCATCCGACGTGACGGACGACGACTTTTCCTGGAGTGCGAACATGTCTCAGGACTGGACATCCATCCTGGAGCTCCCCCGATTCAACGGACTGAAAGTCAAAACTACACGATTGCCCGAAGAGGTGCAGAAAACACTGTTGTGAGTAAAGACAACAATCGGTTCCAGATAAAAACAGAACAGTCAGAAGTTTAACGAGAATGTTCTCCCTTCGGACCACGTCACAGAATCCTACTGTGAACGCCACGCCTCACGGACACGTCACATGGGTCTCCAGCAAAGTCAGACCGAAGACCCGTTTGCTCGTGAGACCTCGTCGTCCCTGATTTTTCACGTGGCGCCAGGAACTCTGGCCGTGGGCACACGCACGTGTGAAGTAAAACAGTCGCGGTCCCGACGTGAGAAGCCTGTCCCTAGAAGTTCCACGGGACGCGAGCTCAGGTCCACAGTCGCCGCCACGCTGGCCGCGCCCAGCTCCGTATTAATGCGAAATAGAAGCACGGTTCCCAAAACGACAGTGACGTCAGATGACGCGGTCCAGCGAGGCCTCTGCCGGCTCAACAAGAGCACGCACGAGCATTGTGAAGGCTGTTCAGAAGTCTTGCCGACGGAAACAGGTTCTACACGGTCCTGCTCAAACTGCATCAGGATGGCGCGGGGAATTTGATGCAGTCGGCTCAAAAATCTGCATGAAATTTGCACCAATAGCTGAGTCAGTTCTGAAGAAGACACAGGTGACGCACCCAGCAGGTGTCATGGCAGGTGGTGGCCATGCGGATGAGCACGGTGACCAGTGCGAGGTGGCCGTGGAGGGAGGGGGAGGGGCCACAGATGGGGACGGGTGGGCAGGGGAGGAGGGAAGGGGACCTGGACGAGGACAGGGGGGTAGGGCGAGGGAGGCCCCATGGGGATGGGTGGGGGAGGATCCCCGCCCCGCACACACCCAGCCGCTGGCTGACACGGGTCAGGAAAGGCTGGACGCGGGGAGGCCGAGCAGCAAACCGGACACTCCCCCATGCTGATGAGGAAGAGAAAACGTTATCCCTACAGAAGCTAATGTCCTGGCGACCCTAGACTCAGCAACCCCACAGTAGAAACAGTTCAGTGGAAACAATCACACGTGTCCCGCAGAGCACACACAGGACCACTCAGCAGCACCATCACCATCGCCAAAAACGGGAGCGCGCCCTAACCCTCTGTCAGCACAGGCGGGGCAAGGGCTGTGCTCCGACCTAGTGGGGTCGCCTGCCGCCAGGAGGACGGGAACCCACAGGGCTGAGTCACTCGGACGGAAGATATGGGGCGGAGAAGAGCTCGCTGCCTGGAGAAAACGAAGCCAAACTCCCACTTCCCACACCAGGTTAAATCCAGGGAGATTAAAGAGTAAGTGTCTGAAGAGAGACGAGGACGCTGATCGAGGGAGACACGGAAAAACTTGCGCGTGAGGTTTATTTAAAGGTCTTGGAAGCCACAGGCAAGTTGTGAATCTGAGTACGTCAGAAATAACCATTTGGGGTGTCCTGGTTTGGGGTAGGCCGGCTCCAGCCCCCGGTACACCCCGCACAGACATGCAGAGAGGCTCCCTGAGCACCAGAAGGACACGGGGTAACAGGTGCACTGGGGACAGGCCAGAGTGGGAAGGACCACCAGTCTGGGGTGGAAGGTCTCGTCTGGCCTGGACTCCAAGGCAGCCAGAACACAGACGGGAGCCCCTGGAGCAGGAACAACCGATTCAAGAGAAGCTGCTCCTTCAGCCCAAGGAGAGGAGAAGGGGCCCTGTGGCTCAGGGAGAGGAGGAGACGGCCTCTTCCTGGTTCCTCTCTTCCATGTCCTTCTCCAGCCCCCACAAACAGCACCCTGCTGGCCACCGCCGTGGCCCCTAGAGGCCCGTGGCAGGCAGATACTGAGCGTCTGAGGGAGGAAGGCTTCTCTCCAATCAGACGGCTCGGATCCCGAGTGCACCCCACACGGACCCCGAGTCCCGAGGTGCAGGGTGGACAGGGCGGCCGCTAGAAGCTGGTGCTGCCGCCTGGGGTCCACCCTGGGGCCCGGCCACCTCCACGCAGCCGGCCCTTCCCAGCGGGAACCCGCCGAGAGGATACGGTTCTTTAAAGTAAAAAGCCACATCTGGACGAAGACAGGACCGTCCCGCACGCACCGGTCGGGAGGCTCCGCTACAGGCCGAGGTCCGCCGGAGCCGCAGGTCTGGTGCGAACGCACTCCAGCGTCATCGGGGCGCCGCGTGGTGGAATCCTGCATGAGGTCACGGGTCAGGCGTCACAGGAGACCCTCTGGTATCAGAATCCGCCGGGCGGTCTGCTTTTCCAGCTCAAACACTCAGTCGATTTTCTACGCAAACCCGCATGGGCAGGCGACTTCCCATGAAGGCTGAGTGGCTTCCGATGTGCATTCTGGAGGGTGATTCAAAACGCACCGGCGACCAGGCTGAATGGGCGAGGGCCACCGGGGGCCTCTGGGCCCAGGAGCCGACCTCCCTGCCTGACTCCCACCCGGCCCTGGGCACCCACTGGGCCCTGCACCCTCCCACCGGCCCCAGGGCAGCATCGTGCCAGCGGGGCTGCCTCTTTCTCATCCCCCAACTCCGGGCGGACTAGCCTTGTGGCCGGTCTCCCCCTGAGGCCATCAGCCCCGTGGTGCATGGGTGCCGTATGTTACCAAGTGAACTGGAGACAGGGACAAACACAGCAGGAGACAGAGCTCCCTCCGGGCCCAGAGGAGCTTAGCGGGAGAGGAGGGGGCGCCCAGCTGCACACCCAGTCCTGAAGAAGGGCAGGAGTGCGCGGGGGCGGGGTGTCACCGAGCGGTCCAGGATGGGGAGAGGAAGGAGGAGGGGCCCCTGGGAGGGTGGGTGGGCGGAAGGAAGCGAAGGACCATGAGAGGACGGCGCAGGGCCTTTTCCAGCACAACGGGCAGGAAACGTAGGAGACCGGAGCAAAACGCTGTAAAGACTTGGTGCCACTTAGATCACGATCGACTACACACTGGCGGAGAGGGAGGAGCCTACGCACTGCACACGGCCGCTCTCCTCTCGTGTGAACACGCACAGGCGGTCCTGGGCAGGTCTTAGCGGATGTGGAATCACGAGGGCTCCAGTGTCTTCCCGGGCCTGAGGCTCTTGGAGCCCTACTCTCTTTGCCTCAGGGTCCAGTATGGCCGCAGGTGCTCCGGCCCTCATATCCTCTTTCACAGAATAAGAGGACTTCCCAGAGTCCCCCAAGACACTCTGCCAGCATCTCATTGGCCAGAAACTGGTCGCCCAGCCGCCTCTGGCTGCAAGGTAGGCTGGGAAGTGTAGTCCTTCCGAGGAGCCGGGTGCCAGCCTGCAGGGAGTCCTAGCTCTCCAAGGACGGGAAGCACGGGCGCCGGGGCCCCCAGCAGCAGCCCGTCCCCACAGGCCATGTGTCGGGTGGGCACACACGGCAGCAGAGAAGGCAGGTGGACGTCATGTTCCTCAGAGCAGGTGGCCAAGGCATCTGAGCGCGGGCCTGACCAGACGGGCTCTGGCTGGCATGCAGGAGCCACGATGGTCTGTGGGGCGTGGGCGTGCAGGGAGCCCCGACTGCTCCCACACACACGAGACCTGTGGCTGCCAAGAGCTGCACTGGTCCCAGCAATTAGAAAAAAGAAGCCTCCTCTGTGTCCCCTCCGTCCCTCCTAACCAGTGAGGGAAGACACAGACCCTGGGTTTATGGGGGATGCCTCCCCGCTGCCTCCACCCCTCCCTTGGGCATCCCCACCCCCTCGAATCCTGCAGGCAGGAAGAGCCACAGCAGCCCCCCGACAGGGCCTCGCCACACGTGCGGGCGCACACAGGATACATGTGTCTGGTGCCATGTGGCCGCCCGCGGTCAGAGCACAGGACAGCCCTGCCACCCAGGGACCCCCGCAGTCCACCCCATCGTGGCCTCAGTGGTTCCTGAGACAGGTGGCCGGGAGAACTTTGCCGATCAGCCACTCTGAACCCCGAGTCAGCCACAAACAACTTCAGGATAAGTATGCCCCGATATCATTCTGGACATACTTATGCTACAGTAAATCATTCCTGTTGGGCGTCCGGCTGGCGCAGTCAGAGGGGTGCCCAACGCTTGATCTCGGGGTCACGAGTTTGAGCCCCACACTCGGGGTGAAGAGGACTTAAAATAAGTGAGTAAACAAATAAAACACAAATTCAAAAAAAAATTCATCATATGAAATCCAAATCTCCCGGTGCCTTCGGTGTTTTTACTTGCCGTGTCCAGCGTGCTAGGCCTGGGGGTGTAGTCGCCAGGGTTCTGCAGACAGAGAGGAAGACTTAGGAGTGCCGAGCTGCCTCCCGTGGTTCCAGAGGCCCAAAGGCCCAGACGCCCCAAGTCTGCCGCCTGCCCGCTGGGCCCCGGCGGGGGGAGACGTCGCTCCTTCCACATCCCGGGGCGCAGAGCAGGGCAGATGCAGAGGAGACGTGCCCCAGTGAGGAAGGGGACAGAGGGAAAGGGCAGCGTCCTCCTCTCTGTGCCCCCTGCTCCAGGGGCCCACCCACAGGGGACGCCTCCACGGTGCTCAGCCCGTCCGCTGAAATGCTCGGCTCTTTCCAAAACACGCTCACGGACACTGGCTCTGGGAGCCTCTTGTAGCCCCGTCACACTGACACAAAGGGAGTCACCGCAGAGACTTTCTGAAAACCCTCCTTGCACTCTCCTGTGCCGTGTTCGTTCTGGAACAGGGAGACAGGGTCGGAGTTCCGGGACAAGCCCGCCGGTGACGGACCGGCACCTGCTGCCGCCCACGTCCACGGGCCAGGGAATGGGCCAGCAACACGGCACACGTGCCCTCCGAGAGGTCAGTCTGTGCCTGGGATCTTCCAGGGGGACCCTTCAGGGGCAGCATCTGGCCCCCCTCCCCCCTCCCCCCATTGGCAGTAGGCGGGCGTGGGCTGAAAACACCTCCCTCGTCTTCTCTCTCTGGCTCCGGGACTGATGAACCCCCAGCCCCCGCCATGCTCCAGCCACAGGCAGAACCGCTGCTCCCTGACAGCCAGGCCTGGTGGGGGACACTGGCCTCCAGGCCCGCCAGCCGAGCGTGAGGCTGTCCCCCCTGGGCACTGTCTTGGCCCATGTCACAGTTCCCTCTGCTTCTGTGCCGCACTCTGACAACGCAAGGACCCGCACAGACCGCATGACCGCGCGCTGGGACGCTGGAACGGGGAACGGCCATTCCCTCACCGTCTGCGCGGACAGAGGGCAGCTGCTCCGCCACCACCCGAGCGCCGGGAAGCTGGGGTTCTGGTTTAGACCGCGAGGGGATGAGAAGCAACGACGGGGGCTCGAGGGAGATCTGCACGACGGTGAGCGGGTCCCTGCGGATGAGCGGCTCTCCGGCACTCGGGAGCTGGTAACATGAGACGTCCACGGCCGCCTCCCGCTCCTTTCAGGAGGGAGCGCTGCGCAGCCCTCCCTGACCCGTCCGCACGCCCCACAGCCTGCCTCTCTCCTCGGCCGCCGCGGACCCGCCCGGCCCCAGCCCTCCCGTCTCCCCCGGGAAGCCACTGCGTGCACTTCTGCAGCACACTCTGCCCTTTCAACAGCTTCGCCCGTGGGCCCTGCATCCTGGAAGGACGTGTCCCCCCAGAGCTGTTTCATAGACTCCTACTCAACCCTCAAGACCCCCTGCGTGAAGGTCTGTAATTACCTGGGGTCTGACTGGTGCCTCCCTCCTGTGCGTGCTGCTGTCCTGTCCTCCAAGGGACGTGACCTGTCCAAGGGCGGGACCTGCCCGTCTGGGGCTCCGTCCCCAGTATTTGGCACAGAGTGGGTGTTGTCTGGTGTTAGCCGAACTAGATTATCTCCTAAATTTTAGTCCTCCCCACGATGCCCGAAGGCCCGATGCTGATGACACGGCATAGACCGCGCTCCAAGTGTCTCCAGAGTCCGTTAGACGGTTTTCCGCGAGGGCACCGCCCTGCCGGGCTCTCCCTGGCTCTGCCCGCTCCTTCCTTCCTGCAGGGTGTCCTCTTTCCAGAAGGCGTCTCGGGCATCAGCAGAGCTGGGGGTAGGGCAGAGCAGGGACACCTGGACACCAAGGGAGCGGTGGGTCTCTGGGGCTCTATCAACCGAGGTGTCAGGTGTCTCCCCGAGGACCTCCTTCCGCTCGTCCCAGGAACAAAGCCCAGAGCTGGCGGCTGCCGGGGCAGCTCCTGGAGCCTGCTGAACCGCTCTGCCCTCTCCGGGACACCCAGGAGAGCCCCCGGCCCCGGGCACCCTGACCCCACCTCCGGCTGCTGGGGCGCCTGAGCCGAGGATGGTCCAGGTGGAGATGCGCGCTCAGGGCGTAGAGGGCACATCGGATTTCAGAACTTCCCACAAGAAGAGTGAGGAACGACTTGTTAATCGTTTTTAAAATTGGTCACACGTCACAGTCATCATAACTGGATGATTGGGTTTGAAATGACGATAACTGGATTAAATCAAAGAAATGACTGAACTGTAAGTTTTCTCCTGTTTGTCTTCCCTCACGGAGTGAGAGCGGCAGAAAGACGGAGAGCAGGCAACTGCCCTGCACAGTGTTCCTGGGGGGGGGGGAGGTCCCGCGTTCCCCCGCACACCTGGGCCCCATCCCAGCTGGGGTCTCCCCGCTGTCATCGCTGTGCCGCCCGCACGACCTCATGCAGGCAGTTAACCCTGGACTCTCCCGCCGGGCTCGCCCTCGCTGATTCCCCGCTGCCCCAATCCCCATCTCCCCCAGCTCACGTGCAGCTCTTGGGTCGCACAGCAGGGCAGGACTGGGGTCTGTGCATCCACTTCTGATGCCCAGGCCAGGAGCGACCCTGCCCGGGCCCTGCGAAGCCCACCGTCCGGAAGGTGCCGCTAGGCTTCACGGCTCAGGGGCTGGGGCCGGTGGGAGGCTCTGGGAGGCTCAGGGGGCGGGAAGTGTCCCTGAAGTCGGACCCACTGCGTTTGGGGCCGGTTCCAGTAAGTACCAACTGCTGTCTGGGACCCCTCTTCCTCGTCTGAAAAACGGGGTTCTGACGTCACCCCTGTGGGGCTGCGGGGCCTGCCGTGGGCCGTGTGCTCAATCAACCTCAGGCACCAGGGCGGTCTCAGAGCTCAGGCCACATGCAGCCGGCCTGCTGCCCCACGCGCTTTGCTCATGCTATGAGGCTGGGACCGTCCCCACCGAAGGGCTGTGTTGGGGAGGCAGAGACAGAGACATAACTGGATTGTCCCCGCCACTAAGGACTTGGAAAGAGAGTCCCTGGTGCCCAAGTGCTCTCGTCCTGATCCCGGGAGGCGACCATGGGGAAGGGGCTGTCTCTGGAGTCCCTACCGGGAATATCCCTGCTGACGCCGGTCTGTGGAATCGCGTCTGAAATCAGGGAAAACCCAGAGGAAGCAGCTTCCTGCTTTATTGGAATTTTTACAGATAGAAAACTGAGAAAATATTAATTATAAAAACAAATTAAGTAAAGAAGCAGAAGATAATGCCATCTTTTTTCCCAAACTGTCACCGATGAGGAGGTAATATGTTATTTTAAAGAATGCCTCTCAGATGACACAGTAAATTCCATTTTTATTCCAGCGATTAAACCAGAATGATTTATGGGAATCTGCAGAAGGCACTTTCCCCCCGTTTCTCAAAACATGGACAGAATGCATCAAAGGGACCCATTCACTGCCCCCATTCCAGATTGATGGCATTCTATTATCTTATCTCGTGATTTATAACTTTGTTTTTCTTGAGATTCTAATCTTAATGTTGTTGACCTGTTTGTAAAGCGGGACACAGTATCTTCCTCTGGTGACAGAGAGCCCTTACCTCTTCCCTTCCGTGGTTCTCGGTCGCCCCTGCTCCGACGCGGGCCGTGCCCCGCTGGGATCGCACGCACCCCTGCCGCAGGCGTGGGGAGAAGTCCGTCGCGTCGGCGCTGGAGGGGAGGGCGGTCTGGACCCCAACACCCACGCCACGCAGGGAGGAGACGAGAGCAGGATGGAATGGAGCCAGGTCCTGTCATCGTCACGCAATGACGGCCTCTTTCGAGCCGAGACGCCGCCGGTAAAGTCGCGACTCCTTGTGCGTGGTCACTGACCAGGTCGCGCCACCGACGGGTCAGCGGACAGACGCACGTGGTCGGACGGGTGGGCCGGGGCAGCCGCAGGTGCGTGGGCAGCGGGGGAGCGCGGTCCGCTGTCCTGATGCAGTAAAGCGCGGAGGCTCCGTGAGCCGCAGACACGCACGGCCCGTGTCGAACACAGCCGGACGCACACACAGGACCGACGATCGTTTTTGGGAAGGCAGCCCAGGTCCTCGGCCCAGAGCTGGAAGCAGGAGCTCAGATGGCTTCCTTACGAGGCGGGAGACCCGCGGCTCCTCCTCCCACAGGTGTCCCCACCCGGCGCCGCTGGGACCCGGGCAGTTACAGAAACCTCCGTGTGGCCAGCCTGACTTGTGGTGTCTCCGCCTGTATGCCCGGGGCCATCTCTTCTGGATTCTGGGGTGACCAGAACCGGCCTGTTCATGCAACCCTTGGCCAAACCCGTGAGCAACCCCGGCTGCTTCCAGAGAGCTCCGGCGTCCCTGCAGTCCTCCGTGCAGAGCGAGGTCCTGGACCCCCTCTCCTGGAACAGCCCCGCCGCCTGCCCTGGGATCTCAGCTCTGCGGGGTCCGTACCCAAATTCCTCCCAAGGGCCTAGCGGGGGGATCTGATGGGCAGCGGAGATGGAGCCGTCAGCTCACCGTTCCGCCGCCTCCAGAAACTCGCGGTCTCAGTCCCCGGCCCCAGTCACCTTCCCGGGAAGCTCCGACCCGGGGGGCCCAGATTCATCCAGAACCAGGCTCCAGCCCCCAGCCTCGCTGGTCCCAGGACAAGAGACGAGGGGCGTCCACGCGCGGCCTCAAGTCCCCATCGACTTACTCTCTGTGGCGGTTTGGGTGATTCTGTTTCTGTGGACATGAGGTCGGTGCGCTCATGCATCGAATGTTGTTCGCTGTGGAAAGCAGAGCTTCCCCCGAACGCCGTCAGCTGGGCAGAGTCTGGCATCAAATGAGGGAAGCCCCTGGCAGTCGGCTCCGGGCAGGCAGTGGGAGGGGATGGGGAGGGCGGGGAGGGGCCGGGAAAGCCCTCCACCCCCCTCTCCTGCCTCCAGGCTGCGTTCAGCTCTGGGAGAGCTGCGTGGCCTCCCTCCATCCCACCCGTCTCAGCGACGCCCGCGGGGATAACGTGACGGACGGTCTCACCAACCCTCTTCCTGCGCCACTGGTGGGGTTCACTCGCCAGCGCGCCCTCGGCCGGACGACGGGTCACGTGCTCTTCCCAGAAAGCCATACAGTTTCCCGAATTTTCTTATGGAGAATTTTATTTCTCTTGAATATACGGATTTGGGTGGGGTTTTTTGTTTGTTTGTTTTTTGGTCTGTTTGCCTTTATATATGAAAAAAACTGGCGTTAAAATCGCGGAGTCCCCTTCCCTCTAGTGCTGTCCACGCTGTCCCGTGTCTTCTCATGAGAAGTGGTGGGAGCCACTGAGGTGCTCCTCCGCGGTCCCCACGGTGGCCCCCGGCTCTGTCCCCCACACAGGAGGCCTGAGACGCGTCCCATGGCGGGTGTGACCCCATAGCCGGAGCACATGATGGCCAAGCCCGTCGGTGCTCACCGTCTTCAGCGTCCACTGTCCACCTGGAGGGGCTTCCTCCAAAGCCCAACGCGGGACACGGGGGCTGACGTGAATCTGAAAAGGTCTGCACCCACTTTGCAGGAAACGACCGTCGCTCCGCGAAGCTTCATCCCCCTCCCCCGAGCATGTCGGTGTCCCCGCCGTGGGTTCATAGGGAGCGAGGCTGCAGGGAGAATGGATGGCCCACATGTCTTTCTTTAGCACTTCCTTGGGTCTCCTCGCACACGATGACCTCCAGGTGGCCTGGACACCGTGAGGCCGGCAGGCGCCCTCCTTCAGGACGCAGAACCTGCTCCCTGTTCTGGGAAAGGCGTCTCTGCTGTGACATCTCTCCCCCAGTGGGTCATGCTGGTTCTTCCGGGGGACCCTTGCATTTGGAGACCCCTGCGTCCCACGTCTCGTGTTTTCTGGCCTCCTGGTGTCCCCTGCCTCTTCACTGGCCCTGAGCCCATCTGACAACAGCCTGATTTTCTTCCAAATCTCTCTTTTTGGTGCAATTTTAGATGAATTGTCAACTTGGGGACAGTGGCTCTTCTTTCTCAGCCTGTCCCCAGAGCCCTGGACGTTTGCACCATCCGTGGTTTTGTGGTGGCCTCACGCTGAGCTGTGACTCGTGGGCACCGAGCCCTCCCTATGGCTCTGACGCGCGGAGCCCCTTCTCTCTCAGGCGAGACTTTCTTGCAGTTTCCTCTTCTGATGCTCCTCGTTTATTTTCTGTCTCTTCTTGCCATGCGTCCCCCCTTCTCCTCTTTGCCAACACGCTTGCGGAGCCCCCAGACCGTCTGCCTGCGAGGCCGTCCTGAGAGCTCCGGCCTCCCTGGTGTCCACTGGGCTCCAATGTGGCGGGTGTGGTTTCCCTGCACCCTCTGTGTCCCCGAGGACGGCTCGCCTTCCCTCTGCCTCCGGCCAGGCAGTCGGGTGCGTGTAGCTCATTGCTGAGCCCAGGTGGCCTGACAGGGTCCAACCGGGGGCACGTGGACAGTGGCCTGAGGTGGACACAAGCCTTTCCATGGGGAACCCAGAGGCTGACTCCCATCTAGAGGTTTCTAAATACCGAACCAGCGCTTACCTTATCTCTCACAGTGAACTGTCCTGTCTTCAGCACAGGGACCTGGGACGAGACGAGGGCTGGGTGCTCTGCTGGGACCTGACTGTGCCGGCCAGGAATCTGCTCTTATTCACCCCGTCTTCACTCTCCCCAGGCTGCCTCCTGGGCTCTGGGTCACTTCCCTCTGTGTCTGGGAACTCCCTTCTTCACCTGGGACGCCTTCTGCTCCCGGCAGGAAGGGAAAGCGCTCGACACACAGCTGGGTCGTTGCTCTCAGGGGCAGCGACTTCCGAGACTCACACGGTGACGTCATGTGCTCCTTCCTGGGGAACTTGCCGGATGTTTCCAACGGATGATCGACTCAACACGTCACTGCTTTGTTCTCGCCCCACGGAGCCCCCGGTTCTCTCCTACCCGTGACTCATCTTCCTGGGACTCCAACGTGGCGAAGGTGGCCGGTGCTTCCGCTCACACACCCCTGCACATCTTTGTCCCCAGCCTCAGCCGCCATCACGTGCTCCCCACACAGTCACCGAGGCACCTTCCCAGGTGCTCACTGCCCGCCACGCCCCTCCTACCCATCCCGCTGCTCCCGGCTGCGGTCAAGGGGAAGTTCACTTTCTTCAGCCAAACAGTTTGGTCCCTTCCTTCAGTAACAATTGCTCCTCCCACCCCGACGGCAAACAGAAGCTCTCGTTCATGCCCATCTGTTTACGTCTTCCCATTTCCATTGCCTGGGACAGTTTTCACCCCACGACACGGTGGAGTGGGATGTGGTGGGGAGACTGCGTGGAGGGGCTCAGGGACCCCGGCAATCGCTAGCTGTGCATCCCCGGTCTAGTGACTCATTCAGAAAACGCCCCCAGGCTGACCCTTTGGGGGCTTCAGTGAGGTGCCAGGTTTCCAACACTCCGTCCTCCCACCTCCTCGCTTGTGCAGCTCTGTCTCATGCCCAAGGCTGAAGCCCAAGGTCAAGGCTGAAAAGCTGTCTGGCTCGGGTTGGACATGCTCCAGAGACCACGAAGCGTGGACCAGGGCAGGTGGAGCAGACAGAGCGAGGTGCTGCTTGACCACACTTGAGAGATGCTCAGGACACGGAACTGCCCAAATGTAACAGTCACCTGACCCTGGAGCGTGTAAGGGCCTGGAAGAAGGCAGCGACGGCTCCCAGGTCTCTGGCATCATCCACGGGATGGTATTGGTTCCACTCACTGAGAGGGGCAGAGGGATCATGAGCTGGGCACCATAAGACGTCCATGAGGAGATGCTGGGGACGAGGATGGATGTAGGTGGAGCCCTGGAGCTCAAGGTCAGGTGGGAGCTTGATGGGGAGTGTGGGCGCCATATGTATGTGGTCCAGTCCTGATGCCGCAGGTACGGGTAGGTCACCCAGAGAAAAGGTGTCAGGGAAGATGGGAAGAAGGAGGGTCTGCTCATCCTTGAGAAAGCCCATCACCTGGGCTGGACCCTCCGGAGAGAAGGGATTGCCAGAGAAAAGGCACAAAGCCCAAAGTGGCCATCTGGAGAGAGTTAAAGGCAGGAGGACAGGAGCAGGAGGCAGGGGGACAGGAGCCGGAAGCAGAGTGGGCTGGGAAGGCCTGGCCATGGAAAGGCCATGCGATGCGGGACGTACAAACCTGGAGGGAGAGGAGGGAGTAAGCACTTGCCACATCTCCATCACGGCTGCCCACAGACATGGTCATGCATCCGTTGGGGTCACCCCCCAAAGCATGTGCACTGGGGCCTTCTGGAAACTTCTGTGCTATCTATGCAGCACTGTCTCTGAGGACAGCCACGTGCGCACACACACACACACAGCAGTTTGCCCTGTGTCCACACCGTCCTCTGTCTGCCTAGCAGGCCTTGAACCCTGCAGGCCTTGGGAACGTTCAGGGACCTGACGGCTCAACTTCAATGTCGCAGCCGTCGGTTCTCGAGGTCGTGGCCGTCGATTCTCCTTTGGTTCGGGCGTCCGTCACCGCAGCTGCTGAGTCCTGGGTCCGTCCACTCCTTGCTCCTTGGTCAGGTCCTTCAGCAGCGGCTCCCATTCACTCATGTGCACATACAGACGCACACTTGCACACGCTCACACACGTGTGCACACTCAGACACACACACACGCACACACGCACACGCACACGATCTGACTCTTCCTTCAGCCGATCACTCATTTAAGAATCATTGTATTTCAATTTCCTTCAAATTGATCCACTGCCAAAAAATCCTTTAACTATTACAAAAATAATCATTGCCGTCTCCATAAATCATGAATGCACGATCACTGTCATCACGGCACGGCGGTTGTTCTGCGGAGATGGACGGCGTCCTAATCACGGAGCCTTCACCGCCGCCGCAGCCATCGGGAACTGCAACCCTCCCCAACACGCCAGGACAGGCGTCCCGGTCCAGCACCTGCGTGACACCCCTCTGGCCCCGGTCCACTGGACAGAGGCCCACCCAAGCCCAAGGCTGGGCCTCAGACCACAGACCCTCCTTCCCGGGCCTCACAGCCCAACCTGGCCACGCTGAGCCTGCATTTGCCATCCAGGCCAGAAGCCCCCAGACACAGCTTCCCGCAGCTGGGTGTCCGAGGAGCGTGGCCGCAGCCCGGGAAGCCAGGGGGCCGGCCCCCACTGCTCCCCCACCTACCATTGCCGGGTCCCGGTAGCAGCACTACGGACAGCAGCTGTCGTGCACTTTTCCAGCTGGCATCTCCGCTTCTGCGTTGAATTTGTGCCTTACCCTTGGCTACAGCAAGCACTGTCCACAGGAGAGACATCTCGCCCTCAAAAGGCAGGAGAGCTGCTTCTTTCCGAGGGTCTGAGTGGACCACTTCCCAGGTGGGCAGCAGCTGAGGGGAAACTGGTGGTGGGGCTGGGGCCAGAGCCCACCAAGGGGGTGAGAGGGAAGCTCTGGGCAACTGGGGCGTGGGGAGGGCGAGGACTGGGCCTTGGGGGTGGTGAGGAGTCAGGGGCTGCCGGTTCCATCTGAGGGGTCCTCAGTCAGTTGGCCCACAGGGCCTGACAGCATGCGGAGGGGAGACCAACCCGACAGAGGCACAGCGCCGGGACGTCCCGGACGAGATAACAACAGGAACGGAAGCATCGATTTCTGTTGAAAGAACATTAAGATTTATTGACCCAGAAGTTTCCATCGATTCACAGGGAAGCAAGGTCGCCCGCCCCACCCCCAAAGGTAATCAGCTTCTTGCCCGAGGCAGGAAGCCAATATTTGCTCTTTTCAGACTGTCTGTCCGCGGTATGGCCACCGCAGTCCATTCTCAAGGTTGATCCAGCCAACCCGGCAGGGACGGCACAACGAGGCCGGGAGCAGCCCCAGCCGGCTGTGAGCTCTCAGCCCCCCACCTCCCCAGGGCGGACGTGGCCCCTTTCCTCTTCATCTCCGAGATGCCCCCCAGACTCCCCTCCCCGCCTCCTACATCACTGTCCGCAGAGTGTCCTGCCGGCCCCCGAGCTCGCGTCCAGGAAGAAGAGGCTGCAGCCCAGCTAGCACCTCCTGAGCCACACGCCCTCCCAACCACCCCGACCTGCACCTGGGGTTCTGAGCAGTGACCCCTCCGATGCTCCAGGACCACACGGGAAAGTGGGTACGGGACCAAAGACGGGGCTTGGTGTACCATAGGGGCTCAGAGCTGCCCTTGCCTCACTTGCCTGGACACAAGGAACCAAGTGAATGACAGACCCACCTCGGCTGCTCCTCTCAGGTTACCCGAAAGCACGCCCTCCCGAGGCTGGACACAGGAAGAAGACGCGGCCCCCACCCCCCCCCCATGGCCCCCTTCTCTTGCTCCCATGCCCTTGGCCTCTTGGGGCCCCTCCTCAGTGCCTGTCACGCACGGGGTCCCTGACCCTGTGCCCGGCCCCCCTCACCCCATCATGTCCCCCCGGCCCCATATGCCCCTGCGAGCCTGAGCCTGCACTGGCTCTGCCAGGAACCAGCATCGTCGCCGTCCTCTGTATACAAACTGTCTCCTGGACGCCCGCCCCGAATGCCCTCGTCCTCCGTCTTTCCCACTGGAGACAGCACGTCCGCTTACACGCGCACTGGGGGGCCCTCCCGCCCTCCTGCCTGTGCCTCTGCCTCCCCCTCCCTCCTGCTCACTCAATGGCTCCCTGTTCCCTGCCGCTGTCTTCCCTTCGAGCGCCCGTGAGCTCTCACACTACTTGGCGAACACCATTCTCACCAACCCGGAGTGCTGGGCACATTCCTGCTAAAATCCTCTCGGGTCATCTCGTTGCCCCGGGCACGGAATCCAACTCCCCAGCCTGGCTTAGGGGACCTGCCCCCCATACATCTGCCCCCGGCCTCCCAGGACCGTCCGGATTCCAAAGGACGAAGCCTCCAGCCCCGGGCGGTGGGGCCAGCGTCCCTGAGTGTGTGCGTCCCTGTGATCCTGGCCCCTGGGCTCTGGCACGGACACGGTCCCGCAGCTCCCCCACGGTCGGCTAACAGCCTCCTTCCTACCGAACTCCCTTGAAGAGATCAGTAGGTACATAAACACCCATCCAGGCCACTCCTGCCAACATGCTGCCTCCCCAAGACGAGGACCGTGCGTGGAGGCCTCGAGTCTGGGCTAGCTGGTCCGGGGGCCGCCGGGCCCTTCCTCCAGCAGCGGGGAGCTCATTAAGTAGTTCCATTAATGGACGCGCTTGTCCAGTCCTGGGGGTGGGGGCGCTTTCCAGAACAACCGAATAAATGATGCAGAATACCCCGCCTGACCTTTGTCTAGCACAGTTGTCCCACGGTGGGGCTGCCCCGGTAGGGGTTGGTGACTGAACCCTTGGGGACCTGGGGAGCAGAGCCAAGGCCAGCTGGGGATGCAGCGTGGCATGGGCGCTGGGCATTCGGGTCTCGTCCACTCAGCAAGTGCCGCAACTTCCGGCTTTGGGACCCACACAAGTAACCTTGCCTCTGTGGGCCTCGATTTGCTCATCTGTGAAATGGGACTAACAATCCCCTGCCCCTGTCCACAGCCCCTGTCAGGTCTCTGCTTAACAGTCACCACTTGGAGACCTCTCTGTCCCACACAGTTGGTCAGGATTCCCCTCCCCTGCTCGGCCCCCGTGCCTCCACAGAGCCTGTCCTCCCTCCCCTAGCTGCCCCCTGGCTAACCCCTACCCCAGGTGCCCCTCGGTGCTGCAGACCACATCTGCTTGCTCACAGCTGCCTTCCCCAAACACAGGAGCAGTTTGTGCGAGCAGCTTGCGAGGGCTTGGACGCCAGCCGGGGAAGCTGCGGGCCCTCCGCAGACTCAGGACGCCCAGCTTGTGGGGACGGGGCCAGCCCCACCTGTCTTCTCAAGGAGTGCAGCCCATGGTGGCCTGGACATGGCCCAGGGCTCCTTCCTTGCAGGTCCCGTCTCCCTAGAGTTGTACCAGCTCCCCATGGCCATCTCCTGTGAGAGAACTGGGGAGACGGGTGACAGCAAGAGGTACGGAGAGCTCCCCCGAGAAGGGACAGGATAGAACGTCTCTGTGTGGCCCATCCTGCCTCGTGGGGCAGCCCTCCCTGAGCACTGGACCTGGTCAGCACCACCTCCGGACCTGCGGGCAGGAAGGCCACAGTAGGGACCCTCCCTGGGCCAGAGCCCAAGGGACAGCAGGGGGGCAGCCCACTGGGTTCAGTTGTGCCTCCCACAGTGACCCTGACCTTGCACCAGGTCTGTATCACCCTGGACTGTAAGCCGGGTGCAGGGGCAGCTCTCCCGCCCGCTGTGCCCTGCACAACGAGGGTCTGCGGCTTGCCCCTACCCGGGGGCTCAGACCCACAGACCCCGAGTGAAGACGGGGAAGACAGGCTGTCCTCTAGCCAGCGGTGGGAAGGGTCCCGGGGCAGGGGTCCAGCTCCTCCCAGAGACAGGCAGGTAAGCAGGGTCTTTACTGACGGCAGGGCTCCCACCTCCTAACACTCGTGCCGTGTGCAGGTCCTCCCATCGGATGCAGTGGGCCTAGCGCCTAACGAGCAGAAGGCAGCGGGAGACGTGGGGCGTCCGCTCTGAGGTGAGGTTCCCGAGGGACGGCGGTTCTGAGTGGCTCATCCTGGTGGAGCTGACCACAGCTCCGATGGCCGGGGAGGAGCCGGTCTTGCCCCAGTCCAGCCTCCAGATGGGACCATGGTTCCAGCCACTCCTGACCACAGCCTGGGAGAGACTCGGAGCCTCAGGCCCCCAGGGCAGCTGCGGCGCGTGACCCAGAGACCGTGACGTGAGAAGCGTTCAGAGACGCTCGGGCTCAGGGCACTTCCGAGCAGCAAACTCATAACCGATATAACCCGTAACTGTCCTCGTTTCGCTTTAGGCAGCGGGTCTCCACGCGGCCCGCACGAGGGAGGCGGGGCATGCAGGCTGCTGCTGGACCCTCGCAGGGGCCCTGGGGCAGATTGGACAGCAGGGGACTGACGCTCTTTGCCGAGACCCTGTCCTCGCTCGGGGCGGACTCTGGGTGCTCGACCCCCTGCACCACCAGAGGCTGCCCAGTCCTGTTTCACCTCGGGACCCTCATTCCAGAGGCACGACCACAGGCACCTGCTGGCTGGAGGGGGTGGCCTGTGCCAGGAAGGCCTTGAGGCCGGGCCAGAGGGTATGGCCTGGAGGCTGGTCCCGGAGAGGGGGTGACAGCCCAGAGCCAGCCCAGTGACCTCCCTGTGCCTCAGTCTCCTTATTGGTAAAGGGGGCAGGGGGCACTGCTGCTTGGGCCGCAGGGAGGCCAAGGGGGTAGACGGTCATGGAGCCCGAATCTCTCTCCCGTGCTGCGGTTCCTGCGTGGGGAGGGTCCAGAACCCTGCTGATAGGCTCACGGCTGGCAGCGGCCAGGCCTGGCACCACGCCGAGGAGACAAGCCAGGGTGGTGAGGGCTGCTGGCCAGGGCAGGGGCTCAGGAGAGGAGGAGGGAGGGAGGGATCTCGGGCCTGTGCACTGAGGAAGGGACGGGGTGCGCCCAGGGCGGGGTGCCAGGGACGCTGGCTTCCTGAGTCCTCCAGGTCAGCCTGGGCGGGCGGGCCAGCGTGAGCCTGAACCCTCGACTCACCTCCCCCTCCGTGTCCCACCTTAACCGGGTCTGGGGTGGGTAGGGGTGTGGCGCGTGGGAGACGGGTCTCAGAGCCCCTCTGCCGCGTCCCTGCTCCATTCTCTCCTCTCCTGTCACGGACTCCTCTGCTGGTTGTGTTTGCAGCTGACCCCAAGCTTCCACGAGCTCCAAACGTCCTGGTGCTGATGCCCCAATGACCAGCCCTGGGGAGGCCTCGCTCAGAAGGCACAGCGGTCACTGGAGGCCCCTCAGGGCAGACGGCCTGGGCCCCGCAGGGCTGGGCGGGAGCAGAGGCCCCAGTCTCTCCGTAGCCGCGTCTGGAATGTTTTCACCCCGTAGCCCTTCCCGAGCGTTTCGGCCCAGGGAGTGCTTCCCTGCACGGACTGCGCCAGTGCCCTTCTCGGTGACAAAAGGACGGTGAATGTGGAGAGGGAGACACCCCTGTAAACCTCAGAAACTGCTCTTCCCACGAGCTGCTCGGGGACAGCAAGGCCCTTAACACAAAGGGGGCTGTCACGCAGCGCCCCTCCCACGGGGAGCCCGGCAGGGTGGTGGCGCGGGGCTGGGGCGGGACCCCAAGCTGGACCCCCAGGGTGGGGGCGGCCCTGGGAGGCGGGGGGCGGTGCCCTCCACCCTGCACCCTGCCTGCCAGGTGACCTTGTCCCTTCACCCCAGAGAGGACTAAACCGGACGCAGACGAGTGAGAGCGCCTCGCGGGACAGACAGACACGCACGTGGGGCAAGCTCACCTGTGAGCTGTCCGCCGTCTCCCTGAGCTCGCCCAGCCCTCTCCAGCCATCTGTCTGCCCTGCTGGGGCATTTGGGGAAGGGGGGGCCGACACCAGCAGAGGCAGGGGAGGGGATGAGAAAGCCAGCCGTCGTCCCTGCCTGGAGATGAGGGAGCAGCGACTGCGGCAGACATGGCGAACACGGCAGACACGGTCCAGACAGCGGTGGCTCTGGGGGCAGCAGACGGGGAGAGACGGGAAGAAGACAAGCTCCTCTTCCTGAGAGCGGGACCCGGGAGGTGGGCACGCCGCCCCAGGGGACAGGGAACCCGGGGAGATGGGTGACCCGCCGCGGTGTGGCTGGAGTCCCCGGCGTCGGCGTACTCTCTTGGGGCCCCGGGACCCCCACCCCTCCCACCCCCAGCCTTGGGAAGAGCGGTTGGTCGTCATGGAAACCTTCCACTGTCTCGCTGAATTTCAGAACTGAGAATATCTGAGTCAATCAAGAAATTCAATTAGCTGAGCGACATCGAGTGCCACCCGGCTACGCTGCACTAATTCCCGCTTTCCGGGAGATAACGAGCGCATTTGCGAAGAGCCCGGTTGGATCTCCATCAGCCGCTGGTCCAGTGAATGAAGAGTCTGTTAGAACGTTGCCCTGGTGTCGCTTTTACTCGCACCCACCGGCTGGCGCGTCCCCTCCGACACGCCCTGACGTCCGTGCAGACAGGCCGGGGAGGTGGGCACAGGGGCTCCGGGTCCGGTTCCCGAGGGGTCACCCACCGTCGGGTCCCGGCCCGGTGCCAGGCCTCTGTGGCTCAGCCTGCTGTCCGTGCTGCGGGGCCGGCAGCCGATCCCAGGAGGGTCTGGTAGGGACGGCCCAACTCTCCCCCGAAAGACGTCCCTCAGATGCAGAGGAACAGGGAGGAGCCTGGGGTGGAGGATGGGGGCGTCGGTCCAGAGCCCAGACCTCCAGCTAAGGTAAGTCCCGGGACCCACTTTTGCATCCCCGAAAGCGTCCAAGGGAGGAGAGGAATGCGCTCACCTTGCCCGGAAGTCACGACGTGAGCGGTGGGAGGTGTTGACGACCCACATCGCGGGACGCACACGGTCGCGAGGATCCTGCGACACAGAGTAAAGGTGACGATTTTGTTAGTTAACGGAACCTCAGTAGAGCTGGAAATACGATCCCAGTAAAAGATTTCGAACCCTGCCCGACAGAAAGACCTTGAGATCCCCTTGTTTGCTAATGGGTCCCCGGGGGCTCGTCCTCACTCCTGCTCTCCCGTTCCCTGGGCTGGGGGCCTGGAGAGGCCCCTCCCCATGGCTGGAGAAAAGGAGTGTCCGATGAAATCTGTCTCTGGACGGCCAGGCCCTTCATAGGCTGGTGTTTGTCGAAGGCACACGCCGTCCTACAGAGTCCTGGGCCCCGCACACAGGAGCCGGCCTGGGGGTGTCAGATCCAACGAGCAGGGCAGGGGCGCCAGGAGGCCAGCGAACACCACAGGCCACTCTCAGCCACGGGGGCTGGTCCCTCCCACAGCCACCGGGCAGGAAGGTCCCTGCTTTTCTCTGAAGCCACCAGAGGCCGGGCCCCCGTGCACCACCCTTGCCCTCGGGCTGCCCCGGGCACCTGCGCTCAGACGCCAAGTGGTGCAGACCTGCTGGGGCCCCGGGCTGCTGCGTTGGAGCTGATCCTAGAGATTCCAGACAGCAAGAGCCACCGAGGGCCGTGCAGGGAGACGAGGGCAGCAGGCTCCCGGGAGCTGGCATTGTAGAAAATTATAGACTGATGCGCACTTGGGGCCCAAGAGGCCGGTGGCCTGGGGGACCCTCTGAGGAGACCATAGGCCTCTGCACAGACGCCCCTGCAAGTCCAGCCCCGCCTGACGCTCTGCCTCTCAGGGACGCGGCAGGTCCCCGGCCCCTGCAGGCTCCGCGTGCTCTCCCCTCTCTCAGATACGGGCCCATCCCACGCAGAGCGCTGCCCATGGGCCGCGGTGTCCTCGAGACCATCAGACACCAGGCTCCTGCCCAGGGTGGGGACGCCGCTCCTGGCCGGGTCCCGGAGCCCCAGCAGCAGGGCGCTGTCCCCAGCCCCGACAGCCTGCGGCCACGAGGCTGAAGCTCGGACATTATCAGAGTTAGCTCACTCGCTCCGGGAACGGTTCATGCAGGAACAAGGATGTGGAGTTTGGTCTGACGCGTCTTCTCTTTCAAACCACTTTCCTGATTACAGTCCATGCGTCCCAGGAGCAGGATTCGTGGGAGCTTGGGCTGCATGTGCAGAAGCCTGGAGGGGCTTCCAGGCCATTCAAAATGAGCTCCGGCAGTCAACGGCCGCGTGCTCGCTCAGTCCTGGACCGCGGACAGCCCATGGAGCCCACGACTGGCTGGGCTGTCCCATACGCACCAGGATGGCGCCCAGAATCCTCCTCGGTAAATCCCGCCGTGTCTGGCACACGTGACTCCTTATTCTGATTTTAAAACTGGAGTCACCTGCCTGATGCCCACTGGCAGTCACTCTGATTGTCCCTCACCTCGTGCAAAAAGACGGAAAAGAACGGCCGTCCCGGTGAGGACAGGGAGCGAGGAGAGGGAGCAGGTGCCCTGCCTACAGGCCTGTTCCGTCCCCCGGGATGGGCAGCCCTGCTGTCCCAGGGGCCGAGGAGGGGACGGGTCCCAGGGCACTCTGCAGAAGCTTCCCGGCCCACGGGGACTGGCAGGACTCCCAGCTCCCTGTCATGTCCAGGTGACTCAGGCAGGGGAAGGTGTCCGGGGCGAGCTGTGACAGGGCAGGCTCCCGCAGGGTTGGTCCTTTGCTCAGCATTTGCAGGAGGAGGAAGGAGGGAATTCATGGAGGCCTGAGCTCCACCTCGAGCTTCCCGGGGGCGTGGAGGATGCGGGGGACTTGCTGGACCCCGGAGGTCAGTGGCGAAGGCGGGATGGACTGCGTGTTCCTTCTCCAGGGAAACAGACCCAGGAGGACATGCTGGAGGAGACGTTACAAGAGTCAGCTCTGTGACCGTGGGACCTGTGAGGTCCCCAGGTCTGCCATCTACACTGGGGGGATCCAGGCCGGGGCAGTCCCAGTCGGGGGCGGGAGAAGACCGATGTCCCAGCTCAAAACAGACAGGGAGAGCTGATGACCTCTCGTTCCATCTTCATGTCTCTTTCTGGCCTCCTGCCCACGGGGCCCCTCCACACCAGTGGGGTGAGTGTGGTCCCCATGGGGAAGGATGAGGGGGTCACAGCGGGGGGGGGGTGAGGGGATCGTGGTGGGCTGGGGAGAGGGGTCGTGGCAGGACGGGGTGAGTAGGGTCATGGGGGGGCGGGGTGAGTGGGGCTGCCACCGGATGGGGTGAGCCCCATGGGTGGGAATGTGTCCCAGGCACAGAGCCTGGGCAGCTGGCTGTGGGAAGTCAGGGTGGGAGGCAGAGGATGGAGGGGTGGAGGGCGGCCCAGCCCTGATGGGGGGTCACCGCTGAGAGCAGGCGTGGTCCTGCTGCTGTGGGGCCGAGGAAGAACCAGCAGGCGGATATCTTGTCACCAAGCTCATGGGGAAGGTGGGCAGAGGGAGAGGGCAGGAGCCTGAGGAGGACAAGGTGCCATCACCTGGGGACAGCGAGCAGGAGCCTAAGCAGCCAGATCGGGGCCCTGCGAGGAAATGGGGGATGGCCCAGGCACCGTGGTTTCGGGAGGGGTGGCCCAGGGGTGTCTGCCGGCAGGAAGAGGACGGGCTTCCACGGGGGCCAGGCATGGACGTGAGGACCTGGGCCTCCCCACCCGTCCGCTGACCGCAGCAGCCTGGACGGCAGCGTGTCCCCGGCAGGTGGGTCAGGACGTGCACCGGGAGGCCTACGCCGGGTCATGCCGTGCTGCGTGTTTGCTGGGACGGCCTCCCCGCTGCTGGGACGGGAGCTGACCCGCAGAGCCCCGCGTTCATCACCAGGGCTGGGCCTGACGCAGACACTATGGCGTGTCCCTGGCTACCCGTCCATAGCCCTGCAGCTTTACAAGCAGCTCTCGTGTCTCAGAAAGGTGAAAGCCTTAGTCCCCGGCGGGGCTCATGGTCTGGTCCCCAGTGGAGACACTGTGGCACAGCAGCCCGGCAGGGAAGGACTCCCCACCCCCATGGTGGCGGGTTGGGGACCGCCTCGGGGATGCCCCACGGCTGCACGCAGAAGCCCCCTTCCTCAGACCCTCACAGGCACGGGGACTTGCAGAGGCGGCAGGAACTGGCTGCCGAGATTATCTGCTTTCACTCAGATAAAGCCTTTGTTTTGCATCATGGACTCGGGCCGGAATCTCGGAGCAGAATCCCTGGTCCTGCTAGCTGAGGACGTGGCCTGCCTCCTAGTGCACACGCCGCCCGCACCCCACAAGGACCCCACCCCCTCCCCCGGCAGCCACCCCCTCATGACTTCCTGCCGGGTCGGAGATGCCATTTGCGGGAGGGAGGTGACCGGGTCACTCTTCAGGAATTCAAGTTTGTGTTCCCGGTTCACTCCCTCAGGCCACCCCAGGGCCATGGGCTGACGGTCCGTGCCCCCCAGATCCACCTGCGAACACCCCAACCCATGGAGTGAGGGCGTGAGGTCGCAGGGTCCTGGGAGGCTGCGTGTCGTGAGGCTGGAACCCCTGTGGTGGGTCCGAGCCTCCCTCAGCCCCTCCCTGGCAGCCGCCTCCCTGTCCTGGGGTGCGGACACCCTGAGAAGCCCCCGCCTGGAGGAGAGACCTCGCAGACCTCGCACCCCTGCCTCCAGCACGGGAGACCGTAGGTTTCTGGGGGTGGGGTCACCACCGTCCGGGCTGAGACCTGAGCTTAGAGCTGACCCCGGGGCTGTGATGGCCCCACCCCACTCTTCCTCCTTCATTCTGGGAAACAGGCGCGCTCTGCCCTTCCGGCTGTTCAGAACCCCCCTGCCCGTCCCTGCTTGGGCTGGCCCTGGCTGTGGCCTGTCCGACAGGTCGCCTCTCAGGGAAGCCCCTTCCAGACATGGGAGGGAAACAAGGGACACTGCCCTGGCCCTTTTGTCTCTGTTCGGGGACGAGGAGGTGGTACGGGGAGTGATGTGCAGTTCTCCAGCCCCTGCTCCAGGGCTGAGCTGTGAGGTTGGGGCCCCGTGGGTCCCCCGCCAGCGTGGGAGACGCCCGTGACCTCAGCAGCCAGTCAGCTCCCTGGGGGCTGGCTGTCACCCGCCAGAAGCTTCTCCTGCGCCCATGGGAGCTGGATGGAGTGGCCACTGGCTGTGGCTGAGGAAGGTTCTGGATACAGGCCCAGGGGTGGCAGAGGTGGCCAGGGCTCTCATCTCTCCCAGGGTGCAGGGGGCCAGGACCCCACAGGCACCAGGACCTGGGGCTGGGGACACAGGGTGGGGTAGAGAGGGTCACCTTCTGAACACCCCGCGGGATGCGTCATCCCACCGAGGCCAGCGTCGGCCCGTCCCAGGAGCGTAACAGCACAAGCTCACGACTCCGCGGGTCATAGCACCTGTGTTCCCAAACACCAGGTCTTCGCTTCGCGCAGAAGAGGCTGCATTGCCGCAGCCTGACGGCTTCAAGCCGATCTGCCAGGCACACGGCCGAGCAAGACCCTGAGGGGCCCACACCGTCCGCCCCCCAGCACCAGTCTTGGCGCTCCAGCCGGCACGGCCTGGGTCACGTTCCCCTCGGAGTGGGCAGAGGCTCGCATGGGCCCCCAGCGCTCCTCAGAAGTGGCAGGACCAAGACTGCTGGCAGGGGGAGGGGCGGGGACAGGACATGGGGAGAGGACACGGGGACAGGCCGGTGGGGGAGGACGGGCAGCACGGAGCAGGAGCCACAGAAATAAAAGGTAAATGCTCAGGTCTCTCCCAAGCCCAGTGGAGAGCATTGGAGAAGCAGAGCCGCCTCCGGGCTGGGACGGTGGTGATAGATGGGGACGCACGGCGCCATCAATCTCCCAGGAGCAGGGGGCGGCCGGAGGGGGGCTGCCAGGGAAATGGGCCGGAATTGGATTTTCTGGTGGTTTCTGGTGGTGTTTACTTTCGACCGAGGAAACAAACAGCCTGACAGGACGCGGACAGGAGCCGTGGGCCTCCTGGGGGTGAGCGAAGAAAATAGTGGCTGTTTCTTAGTTACCTCGGAGTGTCGGGGGCGGGATCACGTCGGCAGGGGTGCAGGGGAGCAGTCGGGGAGGACCCCAGACCCCCGAGGGGCACCCACTCCTTCCTTCCTGGCTGACTGCTGGGGACCTGCCCCAGAGAACTCGTGTCCAGATTCGGGGTCCTCGGAGGACCGGGGGACCCTCCCACCCTCTGCACCCACCCCTGCAGCACTTGGCACGCACACAAGTAGAGGGAGGGCCGCCCGGGAGGGGTGAACAAAGGCAATGAGGCCGGGCCACGCCTCAGGGAGAATAGGGCTTGGAGGCCGACCTCTCACGCGTGGGCCCACACGCACACCTGCACACAAGGATGCATATGAGAACACATGGTCACGTGTACACGCACGGGTGTGCACACGGGAACACGGGCTGATGATGACCACAGAGGGGCCAGGAGCCAGCTTCCCGGCCCGGGACCCGCCTCCCTGATGCTCTTACCCCTACGTGGACCGAAGCCTCTAGGTTTGTCCCTGTCGTCCCTGGACCTGTGAGCCCCAGGCCTGTGCCCATGTGTGTACCAGTGAGGAAGCACAACCTGCGTGTCACACGCCTGGGTTCCAGCAGCTGCTCAACGGTCCAGATGATGCAGCGGCCACAGGCAAGTCTGTGACACTAGGTCACACCTCCATCGGGCCACCAGTGGCCTGCAGGGCGTGTAGGCTGAGGACCAAGAGCCCCCGTCCAGGGGAGATATGCCACACAGCGGCAGGCCACGGGGCCGTTCTCAAGCGCACAAGGCCATGGTCTTTCCTGCAGCCACAGGCTGCGTCCCCGTCACCTCTGCCTGTTCCGATCCCCCCTCCAGCCGCGTGAAGGAAACCCCACCGCCAGACACGGCCTCGCCCCAGCCCCAGAAACCGCACCTGTCCTTAGGGTCATTCTGTGACTGCGGATTTCACAGAGAGGGACCAAACCGTCTTTGAACTTCAGTAATGGGCTTCGTCGACGCACCGGATTTTGGGGTTTGTCCCCATCGTAGACGGGGCCCGTGCCTCCTTCGTCTTTTTGCTGGAAACTATCGCGCTCTGTGGACGCGCCACCTCCTCCCTCTCCCTCTCTCACCCATTCTGGATGCGGCCACACCGTGACCGCCATACGCTGATGCCTTCATCCATGTTCACGGACTGCCCGAGCCGGCAAGGAGAACGGTCCAGAACAGCCGCGGGGTTTAGTCCCACCGATGCCTCTGAATCGTCGCGTCTGGTCGTCCACCCCGGGACGTGCTGGCTTCACGTTTTACGATCACAAATCAGACAGACCTGAACATACACGCAGCGAATCCTTTACATCTAGATTTCTACATATTTTAGGACAAAATCCTAGAAGTGGAAATTTCTAGGTTATGCCTATCTAAAGGCTTTTTTCAATAGGGCCTGCTAAATGGGCCCTGGGCCCTAGAGGAACCGGCTTGGGCCTCCCATGGTGCAGGACGTGTTCGGCTCTGGGGGCTTTACGACGGTCAGCAATACGGTCCTCAGGGAGGAGCGGGGACAGCATCTCGGTGCTCTGTCCCCAGCAGCAGGTGCAGACGCAGGGAAAGCAGAGACTGGAGGGAAGTCGGCCATGGCTGGGTCCGTGTACCTGAGAAACCCAGCCACTGGGTCCCCACAGCCAGGCTCCGCATCACTGGGAGCCCCGGCCGGTTTCCCAGCTTTCTGATCTGCACAAGGGCAGAGGACTCCTGCCACGTGCGATGACCACGGAGAAACGGTGTGGACGTGCTCCGTGAACTGTGAAGGCCTGAAGTAATTCAAGAGGGAGGCAGAGGCCCTTATCCCCAGATCGATGCCCTCAGAGCCTCAGCCGGGTCCTGCTGCTCCGAGGGACCATGCCTCTCCACGTGCAGGGGAGAGGCTGAGCCTGGGGGTCCCTGACTGTGTCCCCCAAGCCCCAGACGGGAGCACAGACCGTGTTCTTATATCCCTTCTGTGCAGCAGGGAAAGGGAGGTTATCATCGTTCCCGTCGTCACCCTGGCCTCTGTCCTGGGAGCACAGGGTCACAGAAAGCTGGGCCGGCCCGTGGGGGGCTGAGTTGCTGGGTGCCCTTGGGGACGCGCTCCCGTAGGTGAGCAGACATGGTTGGTGCGCAGAATCCCGGGGGCGGGGTCTGATCTAGAAGACCCGGTGATTTTAACTAGCGAACATGAGCAGAGTCCGAGACAGAGGTCTCTAAGGCTCCTCTCTACCCTCAGAGAGAGACCGTGTCTCTCTGCTGTGTTGACCGCATGCCCCTTACAGGGTGACCGCAGGGCCTTGGATCCTCTCCGTGTTGGGTGGGAGCCGGGTCCCAGCGGCCGCCCATTTCCTTGGGCCACTGGGTTCTAACGAGGGTCTTCCAGGGACCACAGCCGCGGGGGATCCACTGTGAGACGTTGATTCACAAGAACGACAGCAAGGAGCTCTGCCATGTCCCTGTCTCTGCTGGACCACCGACGGCCGGCTGACCGGGGCAGGGGCGTCCACATCCACCGCTCCGACCCCACGGCTTCCAGCTGGCTCGACCTCAGCTCTACTCCCACTCCCCCTGCCCGCAAACGGCCTAATTCTGTCCTCATTGTCGTCCTTTTGTGGGGAGGCTGGTGCGCAGTCCAGCGAGTGTCCAAGGGCCCCGACCTCGGGCCCCCCGACGGACGGTGGGGCCCGCCCCACAGCTCTCGAGTGTTTCGATGCTGCCTTCCCACGCAGACCCTGGCCCACTGCCCCCAGTCACCCCGAGTGGGGTGCCCTGTGTCAAACCAGCACGGCCAGGGACAGGGTCAGGCTGCACCCCACGCTCTCCAGGGCCCTGCCCTGGGGCTGGGCCGTCCGCAGGGATGAGGAAACTAGAGAAGAAAAGTGAAAAAGAGAGCACGACTGGTCGTTTGTTTCCCTCCGCAGCTCTGCCCACCGGGCACGCACGGAGCTGAGGGCTGGGAGAGCGTCCGGTCTGAGCCATCGGCCGCCACCCGGGGCTCAGGACCGGCCACAGGGTCTTGCTGAGCAGCCCGCTTACTCCTGCCTCCGCGTCCCCAGAGGAGCCGGGGCAGGCCCGCCCAGCCCTCCCACTGCCCAGGGGCCTGGAGTGCCCCGCCACGGCCCCGTTCATTAGAGCCTGCCCCGTGAGAGAGCTAACGAGAGGGGACACAGGACGTGGCAATGGAGACCCCTCAGCCAGAGATGCGGGTGGGGGTATAGCCAGCGCCCCAAAGGGAAGGACCCCCCCGGAGGGGGGTAGCACCCCTCAGCTCACAGAAGGCCCCAGTGCCCGTCCTCTGGCATTTCTTCCAATGCCAGTTTCGGCTACCTCGAAGCTCATCCAGACTCATCGGTCTCTGCTTAGAATTGCCCTAAATGAGCTCCCTTCCCAGCAGGTGCAGCGCCGCGCCCAGGAGGGGTCTGCTAGTCACTGCTCATAGCCCACAGAGCATGCCCCCCCGAGATGCTTCCAGAATGAGCTGGGGTGGGAAGCAGGACACCCGGGGAGGGGGAAGGGGAGGGGCGGAGGGAGGAAGCAGTGTGGGTTTGACAACAACCCAGCAGTGCGTCTTGGATGCTGACCCCCCTCCCCCGTGACCCACGTGGGTGTCTGAATGCGCTGGCGCCCCAGAGGCCGCAGACCGGGCAGCAGAGCCCGACCAAGCACCACTTTCCGGGGTCACGGCCAACAGAGCCGGCAGGCTGCCCTGTCCCCTGCCGGGGACATGGGGGCGGGACAGACCCTCTCTGGGAGGCATGAGGACAAGCTCAGTGGGAGGCCAGTGTGTGGAAGTGAGGGGGATCCTCGGTGGGGGACAGCCCCGGGCATGGGGGTCACAGAGGCCTGCACGGGTGTCAGAGGGCAGAAGTGCCTGGTGCCGTGGCAATGATGCTGACTCCTGGGCCTCACCCCTGCAGCTGGCTGGACCCAGGAATCTACAGTTTGGTGCGGCCCTGAGGGTGTCTCCTGGGGCAACTCCAACAAATGACCCCAAACGAGGACCTGACAACTTCAGGCGCGGATCCTTCCGCGTGTTCTAGAAGCCGGGAGGCAGAAGTCACCGTGTCCTCAGGGCCACACTTCCTTGGTGGGTCTGGAGGCGTCCTGGCCGCTTCTTCTGGCCTCTGGTGGCTCCAGATGGGGCTTAGCCTGTGGCCCTGCCCCTCCGCCCTCTGCCTCTTGTCTCCAAGTATTTCCCTGTCTGCCTCCCGTGAGGACACCTGGCAGGGGTTAGGGCCCTTCTGAACCGAGATGGTCTCATCCCGAGACCCTTAACTCCGCTGCATTTGCCAAAGACTCTTTTCCCAACTCAGGTCATGTCAGAGTCAGGACATGAGCATGATTTCGGGGGGTTTCCACTTACGACCACACACCCCAGGAGCCAAACTCAGAATCCTGGAGCAGGTGTGTGTCCCTCCTACGGATGAGGTGGGCGGCCTGCGTGCGTGTGGTCGCACAGGCTTGAAGGCAGAGGGGACAAAAGGGGGCAGGTGAGCCTTAGGCTGGGGAGGGTGGGGCCCTCCCAGACGGACACAGGTGATGGGAGCAGACTGGGGCCCAGGTGCCCTGGTTCACTATCAACCAGAGGGCGCCTGCGAGGGAGTTGGCCCGAGGGCAGAGGGATGACCAGGCGAGCCCGTCAACCAGGGGGCACTCAAGGTGTGGGCGGAAGAGACGTCAGCAGGGCTGAGGGGGGGACATGCCTCAGTTCAGGGGATCCACCCAGCGTCGTGCCCCAGCCACAGCACGCCGTGCCTGTCCGAGGAAGGAGGAGGGGTCCCTCGGGAAGGCAGGGTTCGGGGAGCAGCAGGGAGGCGAATGGAGGTGGTGTTGGGCCCCGTGACGGTCACCAGGCAGATGGGGACGTTGGGGAGGCCTGTCCATGCCAGGCTTGGGAGCAGGATCCCCCCTCCTGTAGGCCATCCGTCCTTGTGAGTGAGGCTGGGCTTTCTGCAGAGCTGACGCCATGGGTGTGAGCAGACCGCCTGGCTGGCCGGTGGCCGGGCTGCTCTCTGCTGGGATTCTCAGCTCTTCTCACAGAGCATGGTGTTCTGGCCGCTAGAGGAACTTGGGGAGAGGACAGCAGGGCTCTGGGACTTTGGAGCTTGTGGGCAAGAAGTGCTAAGTGGCTGTTTGAGCGACAGGTTGGGGGCAAGGCGGCTGGGACACTGAACTTGGACAAAGCCCCACAGGCGAAGTCCCGTTTGGCCGATGGGCAGCTGACGCCCCAGGTCAGGGCTGGTGTCCTCAAGGGAGCAGAGGCAGGAAAGCGGCACTGCAGGACGAATGGGAAGCCAGGCGTGCATGCAGGGGCCCTTCAGGCTGAGCCCTGCGCCAGTGCAAGCCTTTTAGCTCGGTCCACCTCCAGCTGCCATCTGCAGCTGCCCTGGGCTGGTCCCGCCACAGTGGAAGCCTGACCTTGCCCCAAACCCTCACGCTCACCTCCACAAACCTCTCTAGTTCCCATCCACTGGAAACAAGAAACAAGGAAAGAAAAAAAATAAAACTCAAAGCTGGGGAGCCAGCACAGAGGAGGGGTCTGAGCCACGGGTCTCCTGGAGGCCCATGTGACAAGTTTCTCTGGGCACACCGTGCCCAGCCAGGTTTGAGAACCAGCGGCCTCAGCCGAAGAGACCATCCTGGGAGGGACTCCTGCCCCTGCCCAAGCTCCGGCTGGTCAACATGACTGTCACCCTCCTGCACTCTCGCCGCCCGCACCAGCATGGGTGCCCTGCGAGCAAATGGGGTTGAGGCAGAGGTGGTCTAGTCTAAATGACCCAATGAGGAGTCCTTCGGGCACATGGTCACATCCTTCATAATTGGCCGATACGTTTTGACCAAAGGGAAAGGGGTTGAAAAAGAAAAATCTCTTGCAAGTATTGGGGGCATAATATCTTTGTTTGTGGAGTAGAATTAATATCTCATTGTGGCATTTTCTATTGTGTATCTGTCTTTCTCAATCTAGCTGCAGGAGGTGACCTCCAAATTGAGTTAATTTAATCTGCAGAAATAACCCTGTAATTGACTTTCCCAAAACTGGTATTAGACAAAAGCTCTGTTCTGCTGCGCCCACCTGTCATTAATGATTCCCCGTGAAAGGCCTAATGTACGGCGTTTAAAAATCTCCCCTGATATTGTCAGGTTTCATAAACGTACTCTTTCATTAAGGAATTAGCAACACAGGCCACAGGGCTGGTGGTGTGCCTGCAGACCCCAGGATCCAGCCCTGGACACACAGAGCTCCTGTGGACCGAGCCTGGGAGTGGCCAGTGGCAGAGACTCTGAAGCTAGCTGCTCACAGGGCAAGAAGGATGTGGGGACCCCAAGAGGGCAGAGAGGAGGAGGACGCTTCCCCAGAAAACGTGGCAGGCACATTGCTGACCCGGGCTCTGGGCAGGACTGGGATAGCCACAATGCAGGGACACATGCTTCCCCTGGGGGCATAGAGAGGACTCACACTGCCCACCTCACCCCACGGACCTTGACCTGAGTTCCAGGTTCCATCCTCACCACAGGACTAGGTAACGATGGACACATCCATGTCTCAGGTACATGGAGGCCCAGACAGCCTGCCCCTGGTGCAGATGACTACACGTGTCTGCTGCAGATTGGTGAGTGCACGCTTCAGCCTGGGGCAAAGAGCCCACGGCAGAGAGAACTTTGAATCTCAGCTGCCTCCCTCCTTCCCTCCCCGTCTCTGCACCCAGCTCCCACCTCTCTGAGTGGGCACGTGGTAGTCCCAACTCACAGGGATGTCAGGATTCATTGAGGCAAGGCTGTCAAGATCAGCCCACACCAGACACAGACCTAGGGTGTTCTACACATGAGCTTGGATTAACATGTTCAGGTTCTCAAAAGGCTTCCCGTAGCTTTCACTTCTTAGTACCCTGAAGATGTGTAATAGGGATGGGCTTGTCCAGGGTCCTGTAGCCCATCAGAGACTGCTGGGTTCTTGGTAGGGCACCCAGGCCACCCACTGTTCCCCAGTACAGCAGTGTGTTCAAGGGGCAGATCTTACCCTGAATTTTGAACTTATCTCCAAAGGAGATCAAGCATCACTCCCCAGTCTCCTAATGGGATGGAAGAATTTCACATGCCTGAGTCTCACGTCCATCATAGTCCGTACTATCAATAGCACAATAATATTAGAATTTTATGATTTTGGAAGATATTTTGGTATTAATATTATATTTAATGTCAACATTAAACTTCTTATAACTTGATTTAGCCTTGTTTTGTTATTTAAAAAATATACTAGAAACTAGCAGACAATCTCAGCTCTAAGGCCAAGCTAAGAGCTCTTGGACTTGGCACCAAAGCAGGAGCCATCAAAGGAAAGACTGGTACACTGGGCCTCATCAAAATGTAAAATTCTGTTCTATGAAGGTTAGGAGGATTAAAAACAAGCTAAATATTGAGAGAAAATATTTGCAAACAATGCATCTGACTCAGAATTAGTAGCTAGAATATATAAAGAACTCTCAAAACTCAGCAGTTAAAAAAAAATTGAAGCAATGCATTTAGAAAATGGGCAAAAGAAATTTCAACAAAGATGATGTCAAGATGGAGAATCAGCACCTAAAAAAATCTCTCCATTTCATTAGCTCTTATAGAAATGGAAATTAAAACTATGATCTAGTACTACACATCTATCAGGATGGCCGAAATCCAAAGGCCAGATATAACAGATATGCTAAGAAAGGCAAGAAAGTTAAAGCATATAAAATACTTTATTAATAAAACCATGAAAGGCAGAAAAAGAGTGGAAGACAAAAATAGGAGCAAAGAACAAGGGCCACAAATCAGAAACAGTAATGAGTAAGTAGACATTAATTCAACTCTATCAATAATCACTTCACACATCAATGATTGAAATATGCCATGTAAAAGACAGAAACTGTAGAGTGAATCAAAAACAAGATTCAGCTATATGTTGTGTACAATAAACCCACTTTTTAGATTAAGTTTTTATTTTAATTCCTGTTAGTCATACAGGAACCATCATTTTGCTTTCTATGTAAAAATTCTCAAGAAACCCACTTTTAATTAAAAAAAGATGCATATAGGGACACCTGGGTGGCTCAATCAGTTAAGTGTCTGACTCTTTTTTTTTAAGTTTTTTAAATTTATTTGACACACAGAGAAAGATCACAAGTAGGCAGAGAGGCAGGCAGAGAGAGAGGAGGAAGCAGGCTCCCTGCTGAGCAGAGAGCCCAATGTGGGACTCGATCCCAGGATCCTGAGATCATGACCCAAGCCAACGGCAAGGGCTTTAATCCACTGAGCCACCCAGGTGCCCAAGTATCTGACTCTTGATTTCAGCTCAGGTCTTGAACTCAGGATTGTGACTCAAGCCCCATGCTGGGCTCCACACTGAACATGAAGCTTACTAAAATAAAGTAAAATAAATAAAATAACATAACAAATAAATAAAATAAAATAACAAAAAATGCATATAGCTTAAAAGTAAAGAGATGGAGGAAGAAATATCATGTTAACACTAAACAAAGGAAAGCAGGAGTGGCTATATTAATTCAGATAGAGTGGACTTCACAGCAAGGACACTATCAAGAATAAAAAGAACATTATGTGATGATAAAGAGGTTAATATTCCAATAAGACATAAGAATCCTTAATGTGTATGTGCCTAACAACAAGGCATCAAAATATATGAGGCAAAAGCTGATAGAACTGCACAGATGAATTTACTATCACAGTTGGAGGCTTTAACACCCTCCACCAATAATGGATGGATCCAGCAGGCAGAAAATCAGGACACAGTTGAATTCAACAACACCATCAGTCGACTGGGTATAATTGACACCTGCAGGCTACTTCATCCAACAGCTACATGCTCTTCTCAAGTTCACACGGAACATTCATCAAGATAGACCATAAGACAAATGATGGTCTCAGCAAGTTTAAAAGAAGAGAAATCACAAAATAGTTGTTCTCAGACCAGAATGAAATAAATCTAGAAATTAATAACAGAAAGATAGCTGGAAAGTCTCAAAACATTTGGAGATTAAACAACATACTTCTAAACAACACATGGTTTAAAGAAGAAATCTCAAGAGAATATTTTAAATATTTTTAATTACATGAAATAAAAGCACAGCTCTTCAAAATTTGGGGATGAGTGAAAGCAGTGCTTAGAGGGAAATTTGTATCATTGAATGAATATATTGGAAAAGAAGAAAGATGTAAGATCAATAATCTAAGCTTTTACCTTAGGAATATAGAAAAAGATGAGAAAATTAAATCCAAGGTAAGCAGAAGAAAAGAAATAATAAATATTGGAGCAGAGATTAATAAGATTTAAAACAGGAAATCAATAGAGAAAACCAACAAAGACCAAATGTAGCTCTTTGAAAAGATCAATAAAACTGATAAGTCTCTAGGCAGGCTAACTAAGAAAAAAAGAGAAAGGACACTAATTAATAATAACAGAAATGAAAGAGGAGACATCACTACAGATCCATGAGCGTTAAAAGAATAACAAAAGAATACTATGAACAACTTTATGCCCACAAATTTGATAAGCCATCTGAACAAGTCTGTATCTATTAAAGGAATTGAGTCAACAATTAAAAACCTTCCAAAACAGAAAGCATCAGGTCCAGATAATTCTGCCAAACATTTAATAAAATATTATACCAGTTCTCTAATCTCTTTCAGAAAGTAGAAGCAGAAGTAAGTACTTCCTACTCATTCTATAAAACTGGAATCACTCTAATACCCAAACCAAATTAAGACATTAAAAGAAAAGAAAACTACAGACCAATATCTCTTAGGAACACAAAGGCCAAAATTGTCAATGCAGTAATAAAAAATCAAATCCATCAACACATTAAAAATTATATATCATAACAAAGTAGAATTTGTCCCAGGTATGAAAGACTGAGAATCACTTAATGTAATCCATCACATTAAGAGGATAAAGAATAAAGATCACGTGATCATATCAAGATAGCAAAAATATGCTTGACAAAATCCAACACTCAGTTGTGACAAAAATAGGAATAGAGAACTTTGTGAACTTGATAAAGAACATCTATAAAAACTGTAGAGCTAATATCACACCTAACAGTGAGAAACTCAGAGCTTTCCACTAAGATCAGGAACAAAGCAAGGATGTCCCCTCCCACCACTATCTCCCAACGCTGTAATGGGAGTCCTAGCTACTGTTGTACTTCACCTAACATTCTCCAGGGCAGTCATTCATTTCTAGCTGTACGTGGGGTGAGGAAAGAGCTAGCATGTGGACACGTCTGAAGTAGGCTGCCGTATTTTAGAATCATCAGCATTCTCATTATTGAAAGGTGTGATGGGGACATTATACTGAGATGTTTAGAACCCAAAGCACCATGACACCAGTTTTATATTGTCTGTATCTTTGCAGTGCAATGGTCTTATTAAGGCATTTACTGAAAATTGCCATTAGCCAGTCTTTCTTTCTTACCATCAATAATTAATAAACTACTTCAGTTAAAAAAAAAACAACAACAACAACGCTAAGGCAAGGAAAGGAAATACATGGTATTTCAATCAAGCTCATCAAATTTTTTTAAAAAAGGGAAAATGACAAAGAATCTTCCAAAATTGACAGACATTAATCCACAGATTCAAGAAACCCAACAAACCCCAAGCAGAATAAATAAAATGAGATATGCTACCAGACACATAAAAGGAAAACTACTGAAAACCTAAAGCACTGAGAAAATCTTAAGAATAGAGAAATAGGACCAATTTAAAAAGGCATTGCAGTGAGATCAGAGACGGCTGACAGAATGTATGTCGAAACAGGATTCTGCCTCCAGTAGAAATATTCTTTAAGAATAAACATGACAAAAATCACATCCAGACCAAAGAAGAAAACACAAAATGAAGCAGCTAAAACCAGAGGGAGGGAGATACACTTGGGCACACCCCAGTCAGTGGCTTTGTTATGCGCCAGGTTTGTGGAGAGAGGACCAGATTCAGGAAGGAGGGAGCAGGTGGATGGAGGAGAGAATGAGGAAGCAGCAAGTGAGGACATTATAGGACATTATAGGGAATCCAAATGGATCCAGATCATAGAAGATGCTGACGTTGAGGTATGTGAGATAGAGAATTCAGATCCGTGCCAGGACAGGCAGAGAAGACGAGGGGGCACATGGTCTAAGTGTTCTCAGCCACTTCCTTTATTAGGGCAGACGGGGAGAACACCAGCAGCTCTCAGACAGTTCTGGATCTAAAATGTGTGTGGGAATTCTAGCTCATCTGACAAAATGATGGCGAACAATGGTGTAACTTTCAGCCAGAGGGGAAAGTCTAATAATGATAATTATCCATGCAAAATAAAGCCAGAAATGAATGACAGGGAACATAGAGCAGACAGACACTCATGCGGCCTTGTAAGTAATCCTGAATGTATCGGTAATTGTGCCCAATGAAGAACCCAGTGTTTCACTTAAAAGGCCATTAATGCTCTAACTGGATAAAATAGCGACGCCCACGTATAGCATGTTTTAAAATTTATACGTAAAATTAAAGGACATAGAAATTTTGAAGGGGAAAAGACGGGGTCGGTGCATCATGTGAAACACTGAGCAAGGTGATGTTGGTGCAGACCCAGGGCCCCTAACGAAGAAGACGCCCAGGTCAGGGCCGAAGAGACACGGTTCGCTGCGACATGGGCTTCCGTGCCAGCAGATGCAACAACTGTACCAATCCGTCGAGGACATGCCCAGTGTCCTCCAACGACAACCATCAGAGACATCTCAAAGCTGCGAATTTTTTTAAAATTACGGCAAACACAGGAAGAGAAAACTCTGTTCCACTGACAAATGGTCTCCCAACCACAGTAAAAACTGAGAGCAAACACTCCGGGGGACGGAGAAAATTCCAAAGGCTTCTCTTTAAAAGTGGAGAAAAATGGGGAAACTCGAGCCATCACCACTATTGTCCCCGGTGCTGTGGGAACGAGCCAGAGCATAACGGCATCTGTATTTACAAACAAAATCTATAAGGCCTGAAAAGGAAGAAGTAAATTCTATTAAAGATGGAGGATTTTGCACAAGGAAACAAGAACTAGCTCTGTTGTTCTATACAATTAATACACCAGTTTAGTAAGGCTTATGTACAAAGTCCGTATAAATTAAGTCAGCCATATACATATTTTTTAAAGATTTTATTTATTTATTTGACAGACAGAGATCACAAGCAGGGGGAGAGGCAGAGAGAGAGAGAGGAGGAAGCAGGCTCCCCGCTGAGCAGAGAGCCCGACGTGGGACTCAATTCCTGGATCCTGGATTCATGACCTGAGCTGAAGGCAGAGGCTTTAACCCACTGAGCCACCCAGGCACCCCCCATATACATATTTTTAAAGATGTATTTATTTACTTGAGAGAAAGAGTGAGCAAGGGGAGGGGGGAGGGGGGGAGAGAGAATCCCAAGCCAAGTACCCCCAAGCACAAAGCCTGACCAGGGCTCGATCCCACAGCCCTAGGATCATGACCTGAGCTGAAATCAAGAGATGGACGTCCAACAGACTGAACCACCCCGGCACCGCCGTCCGTTATGTTTTCATTACTGCCGTTAAAAAAGTTTTTTTAAGAATGTAAAGTGTACAAAAATATTGACACTATAATAGGAAATCTAACAAGCGGCGTGCAGGGGCCAGAGCTCTCTGTCAGCGGTCAGGACTCACAGCACCCAGAAGCCCAGAAAGTAAGGGAACGTGAGTGTGACTGGAGGGGGAAGGTCCCACGCAGGCTGGAACAGCACAGACAGGAGAAGGACGGGGGACACACGAGGCTCCCCATGCCCACGCTGCCTGGGCCACCCACCTGCCCTGTGGTCGGCCGGCAGGGGACCCCGGCTTCCAGGCTGGGGCACAATCGGGACACGTGCGCCTCTCACCCACCAGGGCAGCCAATACCGGGAAACCCTGCCAACAAGCGTGGGTGAGCCCGTGGCGGGTCTTACCACAATCCCAGGCAAAGCCCGGCCCCGGCCCCACTCTGACGTGAACGGAGCCGTTCCTGGTTTGGGATGTGGGTTTATCTGCAGCGTCTTGGGGCAGCGCTGCCTCCGCCGGCCGGCAGCCCACAGCCCCCTTCTCCCGTGAGTGTCCTATGACAAGCTCACACTCTGCACTGAGAACCCACCCTCCATGGCCCGGGTCCCAGGTCCCGGGTTCCAGGCTGCCCTATGGCCCCAGTCTGAGGAGGAGTGGTCAGTTCACGTCCTGAGGGGTAGGAGGAGGGTCCCCCACAACCTGGTCACCCCACAGTTCTGGCTGCACCGTGGGGGCCAGGCCTCTGCACCCTGCTCTGCCCTCCTCTCTCTCCTGGAGCACGACGCCCAGTGTCTCTGGAGCCGGGGGACCCACGGTTTGACTCCTGGCAGAAGACCCTGTGCCGGCAGTGCCGGACCCTGGGCTCTGTCGCCGCGCCGTGGGCTCACCTTTCACGGCTGTGAGACTGGCGGTCACCTGCCCGTGAGGGCCTGGGACCCGGCTCCTCACCCTGTGGCCTTGCCGGCACCCCATGACAGACAACTCCCAGCGAGGCAGTGGCCCGGCGCTCCCGCCGGGGTGGGGGGCAGCAGGTGGGGGGGTCCGTTGCATCCAGGGTCCTGCCCCAACCTGAGGATGCAGGGAAGGCGGGGGTGGCCGAGGTGGTGTGGGTGACGGGTCGGAGGGGCCGAGGACAGGGCCGGGCAGCAGGTGTGGGGCCACGCGGAGGAGCAGGAGGAGGGACGGGCACTTCCCCGGCAACCCCCACCTCCAGGAGCAGAGACTCTGCTCTCCCAGGGCAGATCCAGAAGCACCAAGACATACATTAAGGGAAACAAATCCACATTCTGGTTCCTCTGTGCTCCCAAAGACACTCGGAGAGCGGCGGGTTCCACCCCACATTCCGCAACACAGCCCCACACCAGAGGAGCATCCTTCCTCCCACGGCCACGGAAGAGCGCGTGGTATCGCCGGCCGGAGCGAGGGGCACGGAGGCTCTTTGTTCTGTGCGGCCTCGACCTCTAACCTCTGCAGATCCCGTGGGCCCGGGCCGGCGCTCGCACCGGAACCTCCGGGGAGGAAGCGTCTGTGGGGGTTAATACAACTGTCTGCCCAGAGCAGTCTTCGCTGACCCGGCCCCACTCCTCTTTGACTTCGGGACCTAATTCTCAGGAAGATGACTGCTTTATCCACTAATCTCCGGGAGTTCCGGCTCCGAGCCAACCAGGTCCCCGCTGGGTGGAAACCACAGATGTGTGCGGTGGGGAAAGCCGGCCCGGGGAGCCCGACCCCCGGGGAGCCCGACACTCCAGCGGCTCCTTTAAAAAATGACCCTGAGGTGCCCCAGGGCTCGCTCCCTGACTCCCAAATCCCCAGACTTCAGAGCCTAGGGTTAGTCTGCGCCTCCGCTTTCCAGCCCGAGGACCCAGGTGGCCGCGCCTGAAGGTCACGCAGCTCTCGGTGCTCAGCCTGCCCGTCCGCGGCGCCTGCCTTCTGTCCCCGCACACCGGGTTCCTCCAGCAAAATCCATGCTCGGCGCAGGCTCTGGCAGGTGTGGGGTCAGCAGAGACCCTGCTTGAGGGGGTGTTCAGGAGTCAGGTGGGCATGCGGGGGCAGCTCCCTTCTCTCCTGGAGAAGCTCCCGTGGCAGGAGGAGAGGGCCGGGGTGGGGACTGTGACATGAGGGGAGGGCGGGAGGTGCAGGCACAGTCCCACGTGGCATCAGGACCTGGTCACAGCCCCAGAGCTGGTGGGGGGTCCAGCAGAGGGACCCGGTCAGGCGTGCGTGGGGGCAACCCGCCACTGGCAGCCCCGCAGAGATATGCCCGCCCCGGGTTCAGAGGAGCCCACACCACGGTCTTGACCCCTGACCCCGCTGTCCACCCGAGACAGACCAAGAGCCGGCGCCCTCTCAAGCCCACTCTCCCTTGAGCAGTCCTGCCCATGGCTAGCCTTGGTGGCCTGTCCCCCGGCCCTCCCCTCGCTCTCCACTCCAGACGGCTGCTGTCGGCGGCTGGATTCCTGCAGCGGCCGCTGGCCTCTTCCCACACAGAAGCAGGCGCAGACCACGCCCCGCTCTGTGTCCCTCAGGGACAGCAGCTCATGAAGAGGGAACCCGACATCCCCGTCTGGTGGGACCTGCCTAAGCCCATCGCCCTTCCAGCCCCAATGGCCTTGTATCCTTTCCTCTGCCAATAGCTGGTTTCCCAAAGCCTCAGGACCCTGCCCTGCTGTTCCCACGGTGCCCGCTGTGCCCGTCTTCATCCTCCCGTCCAGTCACCTGACCTACTCTTGCATCTCCTTTGGGACTTCTCTTAAGTCACCTCCACAGGGAGGCCCTCTGGGACTACCGTACAGAAGGTAGCCCCTCTGCCCGGCCGAGCTCCTCCCATCTTCTTTCTTTCCAGCACTTTGCCTTGCTCTGCTTTCTACTTGCCCTTTGCCTCACTGACCCAGACGCTTACCCTCTGTCCTACAAGCTGCAGGCCCGGATGGGCCCGTCCACCCTGGCTCCCCACTCCTCCAGGAGCCTTCACAGGGGCTGCCCAGAGTCCTGACGGTGGAACTGGGCTGCACCACGGCCTTGAGCCGTGCCAGCAAACTGGAGCCAGGCATGACCTGCGTCCACGGACCGCACCCCCTTCCCACCCACCCCCACCCCTGTGCACTGTGGACCGGGAGGCCTGGGGACCCTGGGCGGGCCTGGTGAGAAACCCCACTGTCGGAGACTCCTTGGGTCCCGGGTGACATGTCCGTCCTCATAGGGCTGACGGACCCTGGTCCCGATGTCCCGCCGCATACACACGGTGCGGGGAGGCAAACAGGCAGCCAAGCCGTAGCTGCCCCGTGAAACCCGCGTCCTCTTCCTGACATGCATTCGGCCCGCCCGACTCGTCATTGACTGACAGGTCGCTGCACGGAGATAATCTCTCTAACACGTAATGCAACGTACGGAGCCCAGAAAGCGCTTAGGACCGAGCGGCAACTGGGGGTCAGTGACCCGCATGGAAATTGATGAAGAAGCGCCACGGGGGGCCCAGAAGAGGGCTCTGGCCCGGCCTGGGCGTGTTTATCTATGCAGACGACGTATCTGTAAATCAAGGAGAGGGCAGAATCGATGCCTTCACATCCTTTCTCTCTCGGAAGCCCATTAGCTGCACTTTATTTAATGTGGGGCTCATTTGCCGTCCATCACCGCGGGTGATGCATGCGGGTCGGGACCCACCAATAATTTTAATCTCCTAAAAGCCATTTCTATGCTAATTTTTAATTACAATTAGTGCCAGTGTCAGCTGTTAGCGTTGGTGACTGACTTAACGACCCGCGTGCTCTTCCTCTGATGGGAGGTTCCAGGGGGAGGTCCAGAAACAGCCCCGTGGGTTTCCAGTGGTGCACGGCACAGCTCACGCCCTCGACGGGGCGCGTCGTGGAAAGGCCAGCACGACCAGTCGCCCCCTCCCTGTCCTCAGCGGCACGTCATCCTCCCCTCCTCGTGAACCGCTCAGCTTCCAAGCAGCTCTCCGCCTGCCATTGTCACCCGGGCCCCAAGCAGGACCTTGGTGACACCAGCTTTGTTCTGGGCCATAGCAGAGCCTGGTTCTCAGGGCTCGGCCCCGATGAGCCGCTGTGGCCTCTGTTTTGGCGAAGGAAAAATCCAGAAACAGGCTGTCCCCTCAGAAAGTCCCAGGGAACTCTGAGGCCCCCAGCTGACGCGGGGCGGCCACTGTAACGGGTTCATGAGGGAAGGCCTGTCGCGTGGACGTGTGAGAAGAAACAGTCTGGAGGCCCCGTGGTGTCTAGGTGGATGGTCTTCACAGGCGATCGCCTCCCTGCGCTGCCCCTCTGCTTGGGGGGTGGATCTGTTCCTCCCGCCCTGGCCCCTGGACTAGCCAGTGACCCGCTCTGAGGACATGGTCTGCTGGGACCCAGAGCACAAGGAGCGGGGGAGGCCCGGGGTCTGACGGCAGCCTGTCCAGACCATCAGAAGACCAACGCCACCAGAGAAGCGTGCTGCACCCCCAGCCAGGGCACCCAGGGTGGCTGGGCTGCAGGTGGGCTGAGCCCCAGGAGGTCAGGCCAGCGGAGAAGAGCGTGGCCCCCTGCGGGCTGTGGGAAATGATAAACCACCACTGCTGTAAGCCACGGAGGGTGTGGACACTTTGTGCCCCGACCACGGAACACGTGAAGGGGACACACCATGCCGGGGGCTCTGCTCCTCCTGCCCTGATCCCTGCAGGGACGCTGGGAGAACCCCGAAGTGGAGGAGACCCTGGTCTCTGGCCCCCGGCACCAGGACCATAAGGAGGGGGACCGCAGCCCCCTCGCCCGCTGGCCAGGGCTTTGGGGGTGGGGACGGGATGGACAGCTGGTCCATTCCTCTGCCGCAGCCCCCCTCACCACCCGGGCCAGGCCAGAGCCCCCCCATTCCCTTCAATATCTGAGGCTCCCTTCATAATGGGAGCTGACAGAATGCAAATGAGTTTCCAAAGGAACCAGCAAAAGTGGCAATTTTTCTCATTTAATCTTCGGATGAGCTGTCTGTCTCGCGGGCACGCGGTCTCATTAGAATTCGGAGATTAATTTTGTCCATCAACATGAGATGATTGGTTTGAGCGAGTTTTTGGGGGCGTCCTGGGGGTGAGGCCTGCTCCCCCTGCAGAGGCCGAGACGCGGCCCGCAGAGTGGTCCTGACGGCCACAACCCCTCCCTGAGGCTCCGTGCGCGGCCCCCGCAGCCGCCAGAGGAGCGGCCTGGCGAGCTCATGGCCTGCAGGGCAGTAAGCACAGACAGAGGGGGGCTGGGGTCCTGGCTTCCGGGCTGACGCCCCCCAGGGAGCAGAGGGGACCCCAAGCCCACACCTCTGGTGCGATCTGCACCCTCCACCTGCTGCCGTCTTAGGATGGCCAGGGCCAAGTTCGCAGACCGCCGAGGAAAGGCAAAGGCCAGCGGACCCTGCAGGACCTCGGCTCCCTGGGGGCCACAGAGATGCTCCTATGCAGGCTCATGGCCCTGGGGCAGGGGGCTGTTCTGAGAGAGAGTGGGGCGCCTGTGGCCTCCTTAATGGTCAGTGTGCTCCGAGCATATCTCTTCATCACCGCGCTCCGTCCACACGGAACCCGCTGAAGGGCAGTGCTGACCCCACTTTCCAGCAGAGACCCCGACTTGGACAGGAGCAGCCTCTCTAAGGGCGCCTGGCTCTCTGAGGTGCGGCCGAGCTGGGATTCCAGCCCAGATCCCTGTGAGTCCAACATCCACGGCCTCGGCCTCAGGGGACAACTCCTCTGGGCCGCGCCGCCAGTCATCATGCCGTGGGGCTCCTGGAGGAGCCGCCGAAGACAGAAGGGAGCTGGTCTCGGAGGGCTCGTGTCCTCGTGGCCCCGAGAGGAGAGCTGCGCTCGGGCGCTACGCGGGCCACCTGCCACGGCACAGCCAGACCATGACCCTCGCCACATGCCCCGGCCTGGAGCTGCGCTCCCCTTGTCAATCTGGAGCGTGGTCTTCCCCTGCCCCGAGACGCCTGCACACACGCAGGGCTGTGGGCCACGTGACCCCGCATGGACGTCTCCCGGAGTAAATTCACGTGCCACATGATCCACGCCAGCTGAGAAGACTCGGCGAGATCTGAGAGCAGCAACCGTCATGGAGGCACAAGCCCTCAGGGCTCCGCGGGAGGCGGGAGGTGTTTGCAGAGCACCTTCCACGTGCCATGGGCCCCACTGTCTGGGGTCACACCACGCCACCCCGGCCATCCCCCAGGGGACACGGCCTTCATCTGCCAGGTCCACTGGGGAGGCCAAGTCATAGGAAGCTGCCCAAAGTCCCACAAGAGCAATGGCAGCTCCATGGCCACTTCGGGACGTGGCAGCCCAGCGGACAGTCACAGCTCAGGCTGCTGTTCTCCAGCGAGAAGGCACAGGAAGAGGGAGATTTGTGGGACATTGCAGAAAACAAATCAGACATGACAACAAAGGCTTCCTTTTTCATAAACAAAAAGAGGAATAACCTGGAAGCCTCTGACCACAGAGCTCTGGAGACACAGGGGCAGGACAAACAGCCACATAAGCGAAAGTGTCCGTGGTCAGCGGGATCCCAGTGGCAGTGCCGTCTGTCTGCCTCCAAGTGTCCCACAGAAGCCAGCAGGCAGCTGGGGCGTACGGACAGCCACAGACAGAATCCCACGGATGGCCCTAAACGAAGCCACTGAGCCAGGCTCCTCCGCTCCTCTCAGAATGCGGACGGACGGCGTCAGGACTGCGTGAACCTCAGGGACACTCAGACGCAGAGACGGAGAGGGAAGGGCAGGGCAGGGAAAGCCCCTGGCCTCGGAGGCACCGGTGCAGAAAGACACACCTGTTGACTGAACAGATTCCTGAGATGGTCTGGACCCGCTTCCCAACTTGGAAGGGCAGGGCTGAGGCCTCAGGGGGCCCCCCCAGCAGCGAGTCTGTCCACAGGCGTACGGCAGTGCCAGGACCGATGCGACCCTCACGCCCCTGCTCCTGCACCTGGCGGGCTCTCAGACCCCACACCCCGACACACACACACACACACACACACACACACACACACACGGTCTGGCAGACAGCAGGCAGGCACACACCGGCCCTCACCAGCCCCCACACTGAACACACCCAGTCATGTCCGATGGCGACCCTAAAAGAAGCTTGGGGACAGGTGCTCCCTGAGCCCCAGTTTGCCAGCATGAACGTCCACTCCTCGGTCTGTCCCTCTGCTCAGGTCTCACGCCCCCGGAGGGGGCCTCCCTTCCCTGCCCATGGCCTCCCTACACCTCCTCGGACAACGGGCGAATAGGCTGACCAAGGGGCTACCCTGGGTCACAGTCACGGTGGGTCTCACCCAATTTGAGAAAGTCCTGGAGACCTCGAAAGAGGAAACCCGTAGAAAGCAGCACAGATGCTCAGACCTCAGCACGAACGGGCAGGTGGGCTGAGCTGCCGCCGTCCGGGGCTCGGGGAGTCCAGTCCCGACCGTCCGGGAAGGAGCCTGGCCGCGCGGGCGCCCCTGAGAGCTCCGTGTCCTGCTCTGCCCAGCCGGGCGCAGGGGTTCCCAGGCTGCGGCTCAGTGCTCTGACGGGCGGTGACAGGTGGCGGGAGGAGAGGATCATCTCTTAATGTCCTCCTGGAGGCCCCGTTGAGATAGTTCTTATTAATACACCTGAGGAGGCAAATCCCCGCTTATGCCCCATTCAGGAGATGCTCGGTGAGAAGGGACTGCGACGGCTCTGGGGGACGAGCAGGTACAAACCCAGCTCTTTGTGGAGGCGGACGAGTGGGCACCGGCTCAGTGGTGGGGGTCTGTGGGCGGGCGGTGTCCGGGGGCCTGCCGGGGTGGGCCTGTGCCCGCAGGAGCGGAAGGGAGTCTGACCCAGACTCACATGCTCTGGGACCCTCATGGCTCAGGTGTGGTTGGTGGGGGGGGTCTCCCCAACACCTGTTAGCCCACAGTGAGGTTCACACCCACCCCAGCCGCGGGGACCCTTAACTCCTGCGAGGCTACGGTTCAGACCAGAGCAGGGCAACACGTCCCGGGCCTTCGCAGGACCGACTGACGAATCCCGGGAGGGAAGCTTCCTGGAGGAGGTGGCACAGGCTGAAGGTCAGGCTGCTGGCAGAGGACACCAAGAGCTGCAATGCCCTCGGCCAGTGCCCTTCCCCTCCTCTGGAACGGGGCTCAGGGGATGTCCTGCAGAAGCTTCTAGAAGCTTCTAGAAAGGTCTCTCGATCCTCATCCCCACCTCCCTTTGCTCACTGGGCATGTGTGCCAGGTGGAGGGAAGTCCACTGGGCAGAATGCGGGCACAGCCGGCCGGGACAGCCACCTCAAGGCGCTCCCAGACGGGATGGTGGGAAGGCGTTAAAGGCAGTTAACTGGGAGGACGGCTGCGGAATGCCGAAGCGGCCGTGGCTTTCGGTTGTCCAGCCAAGCTGGATTTTAATCCCAGAAAAGCTGACTCACTGATGACCTTGGACATGTCGCCTTGTCCCTGAGCCTCCACTGTGTCTCCCGCCAAACCTGCCCAGTATGTTCACCCAGCCGTGAGCCCCGACCCCGGGACGAGGCTCAGGACCGCTGCCCTCCTCCTGACGAAGGCGAGACCGGGGAGCCCAGCTGCTCCACCCCATCTGCCCCAGAGGCCCGTCGGCGGCTGCGGGCCTAGAGCTCTGAATGCACTTGGCCCCTGCCAGGAGAAGACGCCGGAGTGGCTGTGGGCCAGGGCCATCCATCTCCGTAATGAGCCCATTTGTCACGCGAGGGCCTGCATTGTTCACCTGCCCGACAGAGCAGGCCTGCTCTAGCCAGACGGCCCTGGCTGTTAGGGGACACTTTGCAAGCTGGTCTAGGGGATTTGTTAAGGCTGTGTTGCCAGTGGAAAAGGATCTGTTCAGACCGCTTGTCTTGCCCTAGACCACGGGGTTCTTGAAGGTGCCCCTTGAGGGTCTACGGGTCCGTTTATCCCAAAATAATGTGGTATGATGGGTGGTCACACTTTTCTCACATGGTAGGATGACACGCAGGGGACCCCATATCCGCTGATGGCTGCCCTCGTTACCCGCCATGGACAGGGGCCACTTCGCAGGGAACAGGGCTTAGGAAGGAAGAGATCCCGCTGTACCCCTCCATGGCTAAGCAACCTTGGGGAAGTCAGCCAGCATCCTGGCTCCCCCAGAAGGCTCTGGAGGGCAGAGCGAGGTGCCCACCTCCTTGAGGTGCTAAGACACCGGGATGTCAGCCGGCACAAATCTGCGTCCCTCCACTGAGCTGCAAGCAGCCCGGGACCAGGGATCCGCTCACGTTGCAGGGTGAGGCCTGGGAGTACATTGGTGGAAGGCATCCGTCCCCAAAACCTCCTCCTCCTAGAGGCACAAACCCCAGGCCACTGCCAGGCCCTTCTGCAGGGAGCGCCCAGCCGGCCCCTCGTGGCTAGACTCACAGGGAGCAAGAAAAGGAAGGTCCTAGCAGGACCAGGTGGGGTCTTCGAGCAGGACTTTGCCCCCATCTGTGTGGCTGCCAGGCCCTCAGGGGTTGGGCAGACGGGAAAGATGGGAAGAATCTTCTCCTGAACTAACCCCTGTAGGAGCCGTCCCGCCCTCCCCTCTTCTTCTGGAGCATGGCCGGGCCACTCTCGGGGTGGGGGTGGCACTCAGCCAGAACCGAGACAGGGGGATTTGGGATATAAAGAAGCACCATGAGCAGAGCCCCCGCATGGAGGGGCCTGGTGGCCGGCAGGGGTGAAGGCCCGGTTTGGGTCCTAGCCCCACTCCTAGCCCCATTCCACCATCCTGGAATCAACGCAGCAGGACACCCCCCCACTGTAACCAGACTGGCTTGGGGCTGGGTCACCCACACTCATGGCCCCACTCTGCAGACCCAGCCCCTCCCTGGACACCTGCCGCTCCGCGTACCAGCCAGGCTGGTTTCCCCGTGGACAGCCCCACAGGTGCACGGATGCTTCATCTCCCCTCCCAGCTGCTCTGCTCAGAGACCCTCCAGCTGAGCAGGGCCCCCCAGTGAGCAGGGTGCCCCAGCGAGGAGGACCCCTAATGAGCAGCCACCGCCACTGGGCAGGGTCTCCAGGACTCCAGAAGTTCCTCTGGAGAGGATCCTCTGGAGAGAATCTCCCTTCTCAGGGAGACCCACAGATGCTAAAGGCCCATGAGTCCATGGGGGTCCCTGTCCGAAGACCTCCTTCCCTGTCTCCTTCCCTGAAAGTCTGACCAGTCAGACCAGCCTCTGGCCATGGCTTGGAGCATGGCCCTCTCTCAGGGCCACCGTGTTGGGATGCTGTGTGGTGACAGCCACACACTGAACCGAACCGCTCGGTGGGGAGGGGGTGCTGGGCCGTCCGCCTCTGGACCCCGGAGCTCTGGTGGGGCCAGCCCTCAGATGTCGTAGGCTCCGTATCTGACCTGCCGCATCCTTGTCTCTTTTTGCCCATCCAGCCTAAGGTCTTCCAGACACTGGAGCCACAGGGTGTTCTGGGCGAAGCCCACGTTGGGACAGCCGACAAGAGGTTTCCACCAGCCGGCGACGGAACTGTGCTCCCTCCCAGTGACCGGGTGGGAACTGACCTGCGGCTCTTTCCTGTTGGTGCCGGGACCGTCGTGTCCACAGGAACCTGCCAGGCACCAGGCCCAGCTCCTCTGCCCCTGGTAGCCCGGGCCCTGTGAACGATGAGGCCGCAGATGGAGACTGTCACCCTCTGGGACCCGTCTGCTCATCCGGGCCAGACTGGACCATGGAGGAAGCTGTGTGGAGAGCACCTGCCCTCAGGTCTTCTGTTGGGAAACACCACATGTCCCAGCCAGCTCTGTGGATGCTTAACCCTGCTGTGAGACTGGGGGCTGACCCTAGGGTATAGGCCACCTGGCAGGGCAGACACCCCTGTACCCCTTCACGCTTTCGACCACTGTGATTGTAGGGGGCAGAAGCAGTCAAGTAAATCCTAATTGCCCGGATCTGTCTGCGCTCTGGTGGGGACAGCCCATCTCCCGCAGGACGTCCAGAGTGAAGTTTCTACTCTATCTGCTCTCCCTCACCTGTGACCTTGGGGGCCATGCAGTGTTCCTTCTTTACATTAAAACTATCCCCACCCAGGGCCCAGACTTACCCACCTCCGTTTCCCTGTGTCTGGGAGGTTGGGGCCCTCCCCAGGGCTGGGTGCAGCTTCTCTCCCTGCTGGGACACCCCTGCGGGGGCGACAACACACATGGCAGCCCGAGCCCCTCCTGCAGCCCCTCTCCCCGCATGGCCCTCCACTGCAGACTCTGATAAGTATTCCAAGCAAGCATCCCCACATTCTCTGCTCACAGTTTTCCGACCTCCTAATGCAGAATGATTTTTTTTTTCTACTGCTTGGCAGCCAGAACCCAGAACCCCGAGTTCATCCAGTCTGTCCCCCGAATCCCAAGTAGCCCTTTCTGCACACCCACACACACAGCCATCCGTCAGCCGCTGGCGGCCGTGGAAAAGCGATTACCAGGAACCGTTAAGAATGAAGGAGTTGGCTCTGTCCCAACAGTGCAGAGGTGCTGGGACGAGAGCTTCCCATCCCAGGGGTGGCCTTCCTTGGGGTGGCCACACTTCCCACGACTGCCCGGCTCAGAGGGTTCCCAGGTGACTGGAAGGGCCCAGGCCGAGGGTCACACCACTTGTGTGCCTAATGACAAGCCTCCACGTGCACGCCCTGTGGACTCAGACCCACAGACACGCGGTCCTCCCATCTCCCAAGCAGGTCCCAGGGCAGCTGTCTCCCTGGGATCGGCGACGCCCCCTCCTGTCCCCCCCCTTCACTCCCTTCCTTCCCTTCATCCCTTCACCCCCTTCCGGCCGCCCTCGTCTGGGCCCTGCCCTGGCCCGCTGCCCGGGTGCCTCTCTCAGCCTGCAGTCCATTCTTCCACAAAAAAATCACTTTAAACCGTAACATCAGCCTGATCCGTGCAATCCCCAGCTAAGCCTGTCCAGATCCTGCCCTACAGGAACGCGGCGCAGCCTCCACACCCACCGTGCCCTGGGCGTCCCATCAGGACGCCGTCCCACTTGGTCTACGGGACATTGGGCTCAGCTCCCATGGCCGCTGGCCCCTTCCTGATGGTCATGCTTAAAACTCAGCCAAACATCTGGATGCCAGCGATGTTTCTCTACTGGAGGTGGAGCTAGACAGCTCTGGGCAGAACAGTGTGTGCCCCCTCCCCACAAGGGCATGGCCTGGGGAGACGGACTCTGAGCCCGGGGGCTGCAGCCGGGTAACGACCCACCCCCCCAGGACAGCCAAGACTCTCCCAGAAGCTTCTCCCCCTCCCCCCACCGTTTCCCCCCAGCTCCAACCTCATCCTCATGGGGCTGGTGTGGATCTCCTCCCTGGGCAGAGGGTGGTCTCAGTCAGCACGAAACCTCCCCTCCACCAACACCCCTGAAAGCTCTAGCCCCAGCCTGGATCTGGAGGCTCATGGTAGCTTTTCTTTGGCAAGAGCCGTCAGACAAGACTCATCTCTTGTCATCACTGGACAGTTAGGCTGTCACTTGTAATCAACAGCGCCCGGTGCTGAATCTGGACACCGTGCCGGGTGACACTGGCCCCCACAGCCTTGGGAGGGTGACCCGCCAGCCGGAATCGTGGGACCCCGCCCTGTGCTTCCCATGAGAAAGAATTCACGGGCCAGGGTCCCAGTCCCAGGCTCTGCTCTCTGCCAGCTCAGCAGTTAGAAGGACAGAGAGCAAAGACGGCTGCACAGTGAGGCACAGCCCTGAATTTAGTCTTCAAAGCACACTGAGGAGTGTTCCCAGGGCTAGGGACTATGGGGGGCAGGGAAACCCAAACCAGGGCCCATGGGAACCCCTCAAGCCAGGCACACTCTCTGCGGGAAATGCTCTTCCTTTCCTGGGGGACTCTTGTTTCCTGCTGGCAGTGCGGACAGACGTGCAGACTGAAGCAGACAGATGGGCTCCTGGACCAAGCCATAGGCGGAGGGACCGGCGGGGACAGGTGCCACACATCTGCACATCTGCCTGACTCACAGAAAGTAGTGCCTCCGAGCTCCTTAGGCACAGCTAACAACTTGTCACTGGACCCTCCTTAAAGTGTTAGTGTATTAGCTTGTTGTTAGCGTGTTTCCTGAGGGGAAGGGTAAACGTGTCCTCCTTCATGGAGTGTGTCCAAGGCAACAACAGCAGATCAGACACTCCCAACAGCATGTGTCTTGGCATGCTCTGTCCCGTGCCGTGTGATGCAGCAGGTTCCCGCCTGGGGCACCCAAGGGCCCACGTGGCGCCCCACGTGCTCCACGGGCTCAGAATGGCATGGGGACCAGGGAGAAATGTGCCGTCCTCCTCTTCTTCACAATGAACCTACACCCCTCAGAGTTAGGAAGAGAGAGGAGAGACATCTCAGAGACAGAGAGGGCTTCCCTCCTTCTTGGGAGGAGAGATGATGGTTCCTTCCCCCTCGGAACCCCAGTCTGGGATCCCCAACTCCCCATCCTCTCCCGAGCCCAGGTAGACACATATGCAGGTCCTCTCACAGTCCAGAGAACCATATCCCCATACACAAGGATCTGTACCTCTCACAGAATAAGACCCACTGTTATATCTTGGGGGGCCTCCTCTTCACACGTGGGGGCCCCACTGGAGCAAAGCTCCTTCCTGAACCTCTTGGGACTGGAGGTCTCCTGAGAGATTTGCTCAGATTTCAAATGTTGTGGTTTGAATTGCATCTCTCCCAAACTCATATGCTCAAGTTCTGATCCCCAGAACCTCGGGATCTGGCCTCACCTGGAACTAGGGTCTTTGCAGATGTAATTCATGGACATGAGGTCTTACCGGAGTAGGTGAGCCCTAATGCAATGTGAGGGGAGGCCTTAGAACGAGAAACATTAACGCGGAGAGAGGAGTGCACCTGAAGACAGAATGCACAGGGTATACTGGGCCAGAGTCAGAGGTCAGAGGGAATGCCAGGGGTCACCAGACCCTGGGGGGTGGGGGCACCAGTGGGAGGCTGGTCCTGCTGCTGAGGATGTAATCTGAACTCCCGGCCTCCGGAACTGTCCAGGAACGCGTTACTGTGGTTTTTAGCCATTACACGGGTGATCGTTGGTTACAGAAGCCCTGAGAAACTAGTACAGTCACTACATACAAGAACCCCACGTGTGAACGGCGTATAACGCCAGGCTGCCCTCCTGGAGACGCACGCAGGAGAAGTGTGCACAAGGGAGAGCACCCACAGCAGCATGAGCCTCGGAACAACCTCCGTCAACACCAGCAACGGAGGAACCAAACCACAGCATGCGATGACTGTGAGCACAGGCGACACAGAGGAACTGCGGCCACACATGACACCCTGGGGAGCGTCACCAACCTGGACTGAGGAAAAGAAGCCAGACACCAAAGAAAAGATGCTGCACGAGTGTGTTTATATAAAGAGGAGGTGAGATGAAGCCCGGTGTCAGAGGTCACGGTGCTGCAGACCCCAAGGGGCATCGCCAGCCAAGGCGCCGAGCGCCCACAGTGCTGAGCTAGGTACTTCCTAGAAAGGTACAAAGCAAGCTGAGGCAGGGCATCCGGGAGGCTCAGTGGCTGAGAGTCTGGCTCCTGGTTCCAGCGCAGGTCACGATCTCGGGGGCGTGGGATGGAGCCCTCTGTCACCACGGCATCGGCTTGAGATTCTCTCTCCCTCTGCCCCGCCCTGCATTCTCGCTCTCTCTAAAGTAAGTGCATAAATCTTAAAAAAAGAAAGAAAGAATAAAAAAAGAAATGTGGCTTGATGTGGCCTGAGGGGTGGTTCCATGGGTGCATCCACTGACCCTCACCAGGTGGGACCCTTGAGCTGTAGCGCCTTCTTGGATGAAACCTTTTGACTCCAGCCCTGGAAGCATCCGTGACTCTACCTTCTCCCTCCCTTCACTGACTCTGTGGTCTGACGAACAGAGGAGTCTTATGTACAGTGTCTCTAAAACCGTGACCCCAGTGTTAAATCCTGCAAAACTTGACCAAGGACAGACAGGACAATCTAACCGCCGCACACCTGGCAAGGGGCGTGGAAAGCGTGGGCCTCTGAGGAAAGGTGGTCAAGCTGGACTTTACTCAGATCAAAGCTCCGTTCTGCCCCAGACACTGTTAAGACACTGAGAAAGAGAAGCCACAGGCTGCGGGGAAATGTTCACAGAACACGTTCTGATAAAGGACCCAGATCCCCAATACACGAAGAATTCTTGGACTCAGCAGGAAGGAGACAACGCAGTGGAAAATTGGGCAGAGGATCCAAGGAGGCTCCTCATGGAGAAGATGCAGGGATGGCGACCAGGAGTGTGAACAGAGCCCCGTGCTTGTCATGGAGTCTCAAAGCAACAGGACAACTCAACACTGACATCCCTCCATCAGTCTGTTCGTCTGTCCGTCCATGATGGGGTCGGGAAGGAGATGCACACGGCTGTGAGACCCTAGCTGTAGGACAGCCCCGTGACTCTTCTCTGGAGCGGCCATGGGGAGACAGATGCAGACCTAAGAAAGTGGGGGAGGCTGCGGGGGTGCAGGGTACGGTGTGGGGAGCGCCGTGGTCCAGCTGGCATAAGGCATGAGGCGGGAACTGCAATGGCACCACTGAGCACACGGAGGGAGGTGGGGGCACAGGGTTCTCCCCGCGGTTGCAGGGGAGGGTCCATCAGCAAGGGCAGGAGGCCGGAGAGATCCATGAGGTGACGGACCCAACCCACATGTGAAGATAGTCACATACACACGTGCGTCTGCACACTCGTGCCTCCTTGCCCAGAGGGTGCCTGGAAGCAGCGAGCCCCCAGTATCAAGAAGTTCCCCTGGCCCGCAAATTCTAGCTCCTCTCCCCCTGCGATGGGGCCCGGGCACAGCAGGGACTGTCTGATTGTAGGACGGTGGGGAATAATCCGTCTGCAGCGTCTGGTAGCACAGAAAAGTAAGGAGGTGAGGAAGAGGAAGGAGGGAGGCAAAAGGGAGGAAAGGGGGAGGGAGAGAGGGGGTAGGGAGGAAGGGAAGGAAGGAGGTGGGGGGAGGAAAGGTGGAGAAAGGAGGTGAGGGGAGAGAGGGAGGGAAGAGAACAGGAAGCGCAGGGACAAGGACATGTTAAGGACACGGGACACAAGGGACCGGGCACACAGTGGACAGAACAGGTGTAGGTGAGCAGCCCCAAGAAGCAGGGAGGGACCAGACCCAAATCCGAAGCAGGTGTCCGTGGACTCAGACTCGCGTGAATGAGTGGGGAAACACAAGCACAGGCCCGAGACAAGTGTCCTGTGCACACAGGATGAGCCATTTCTGCAGACGCCGGCCGAGGAACGGCTGCAGACCCCCAGTGTGGGCCGCACACAGGACCCTGCAAAGAGGACAGGACGCCCCAGAGCGAGAAGGCAGAGCTCTGCTCCGGAGAAGCGGACAGAAGCCCCAGAAGCAGACCGAAGCCAGGGGACCGTGGCAGACACCAGGGAAATCAGGTCCCAGCGTGCACCCTGGCGGGGGGGCGGTCTCCCTCCAAAAGACCAGGAAGGCCAGGGAGACCAGCACCAGGAAAATCCGGGAGATGCCCTGCACACAACACGCGTGCCCGGTGCTCCCCAAACTGCCAAGCTCGTGGGCACACGGGCCGTCTGTGGGGCTCAGGGCAGGAGCAGCCAGAGGAGACCCGACCCCCAAGTGCGATGTGGCGTCCTGGGTGGGGCGTGGGCAGAGACAAGGGGCTGTGGACGAAAGTGAAGGACGCTCGCCCAATAAAGCACGGCCCTCAGCCCCTTAGAAGGACTGGGCGGCATGAGGAAGCCCAGGCTCGGGGACCTCCGAGCCCCCAGGCCTCCTACTCACGCACCTGCGGGATCTGCGACCCTGGGGACTGGGGGATGCTGACGGCACCCGTGGTCCTGAGTTAGCCTTCGGGAAAATCCCACCTGTGGGGGTGTTTGCCTTGTCCCCCTCCCCCATAAGGAACCTACAGCGTCTTCCCCCCACACTGTGAGCCCCAGGGCCCTGCCCGCCTCCCTCACCCCTGCCCCTGCTCCACCTGCACAGCCCGGACTCCCATCCAAGGTCCCAGCAACATCCAAACCACCTGCATCTGGTTTGCAGGGGCACATGCCCACCACCACCACCACAGCCACGCTAGCTCCCGCTTTCCTAGGCCTCACCCCTCCTTCCCACTCCCGCTCTGCTGCCCGGAGCCAGAGTCCCTGCAGGTGAGCGGCTGGCTGCCGGCCGAGCCTTTCGGAACACCTGTCCCAGCTGCGCGTCTTGGCTGCGCCTCTCCCGTCGCCTTAGGGACCCCCTCCCGCCCCTCGCAGGGGACAAAGGCCTCCTGCACTGGGCACCGGGCCTGCTGCATTCATGACGGAAGCCCCAGGCCTTCTAGCCGCAGACAAGAAATTGCACCCAGGTGGCGACGCGCTTGCCAGGTCCCTCCACGCGGTGCGTTCCGTCCTCACTGATTGTCAGAGCTGCTAAAAATAAGAGCCCGTTAGGGACACGGTGCCAGTTCCCCCACACCATCAGCGGGCTTCGCGCGGGGATGAGACTCGGGGACCGGGCTGCTGCTGTGGGAGGGGGGGCACTGGGCGGGGTCCCAAGAACACGTGACCTCCACTCCTCGCTGTGTCTGGTGCCCCCCTCCCCCACGGTTCAGACCATCCCCAAGTCTCCACAAGGCCGGGGAGAGTCGGGTCACCTCGGTCAACACTCGCATCCCGCAGGTGGAGAGGACCAGCCGAGGACACGGCATATCCACGTCACCTGACAACCAGGCCGGAAACAGTCCCGGACACTGGGAGGCCGCGCCCTTCTCCGGGAACAGAGAAGCAGTGGGAAGGATGTGTCCCCACGGCAGGGCCATCTGGGGAAGGAGGCCTTGTTAGAACTCAGGCTTGTTCCTCCTCCTGTCCCCTCACTGGGCCTGGGAGGCTGGGGGCACCCCACGTCCAGACCCACCATGTGTAGCCCCTGACCTCCCGGCGAGGTGGCGTGGAAGCGGGCGGCTGAGCACGGTGCGTTGGGAGCACAGCGCCCAGACACCGAGAACCCTCACGGGCCGCCGTGCCATCAGGAACACCAGTGCAGGCGTCCCGAGACGTCAGCCACCGGCCACCATCGCAGGAGGACGCCCGCCAGCCCGCCCCGCTCCTCCCCCGGGGCTGTCCGCGGCTCCAAGCTCCCGGCTCCCCTGTGCGCCCGGGCCCGGCTGAAACCCGCTGCCTGTTCTGAGACATAAGGCTCATGCCGTACACGCGCGGAGGGTGCCCTGGGGGCGCCGACCTCCCCGGGCTCCGTGGGACACAGAGGAGACAATGGCCTGCAGGCCGTGCTCCCGAGAGCTCGCAGCCCCCCGGCGAGACCCCCTCCCCACCTGCACCCCCCACCCCGTGGGCTCAGCTCTCGAGGCCCCTTCCGGGAGGAGCACAGGGGCCACTTCCCTCGTGTTGCTCGTAGGTTTGGAAACCCAGTTTGTTCTGTGTGGACTTTTCCAGAGCCTGGCTCCACGCTGCAGTGAGGGCCAGGCCTCTCTGACCTGGGCCGGGCCTAAGAGCCCGGGGGCTCCGGTCCCAACGTGAGTCCCGCCCTGGACCACGTCCTGCAGAAGGGCGCCGGCACCCTGCTGGGTCCTCGTCGCCGCCTTCCTCCCGTGTGAAACTACCCTTCCCTGGGACGTCCGTGAGCCTTCCAGGGCTGGGCGAGGGCGGCAGACCTTGGGGACACCCCACCCAAGGTCACGAGGCGTCAGCACCTCGAGGGAGTGGCCCAGAGTCCTGCCTGGCTCTGAGTCCCTTCCCCTGCCCGTGCCTCGATTTCCCCAGCTGACAAGAGATCAGCCCCGCTACAGGCTGGGTTAAGTTCCTCCCCCAAGTCCTCGAATCTCTGTGAGCCTCGGAGCCCCCTGCTTAGCACAGTGTGCCCCCCCCCCCGACTCGGTGCCTCGAGACAACTGAGGAAACCTGGTCTCCCGCCTCCTAGACTCCCCACCCTGCTCAGGACACATGGTCTCCTTCTCCCGGTGGCGGGAAGCTGGGGCTCTCCCTGGTCCCTCCACCTGGAACGTGACCTTTCCTCCTCTCCACGCTGCTCCTTCTGTGGTCTCCTCCTCCTGACCAGGCCCACGGAGCTCCCCGGCGGTGCTCCCCTCCCACTGCCCTGAGCCTGGTGCTCCTATTCCCAGCGCCCACCCCACCACAGGGCCTTTGGATGAGCTCCGGCCTCTGCCTGCAATTCCCTGCACGGGGACTTCGGTCACGGTGCCCACGGCCCTCGGACCCGTCGTGATCGTGTTTTGGCTGGACACCCTCCCCCAAGTCCTCGACTCTGTCTGCAGAAGTGGCGGCCTGCGGAAAGGACGGCTCTGGGAAGTGCTTATTCCTGCCTGACGGACACCTGCCGTGGGTATGGGTCTCGGGGACCGAGTCAGCAGACGCAGGCCACAGAGAGAGCCAGCACAAACCCCGCCAGGAAGGGTGCCCTGGAACTCTGATGACTGGGGAGGGGGGGTCCCATGTGCCTCATCGAGGGCCACGGGGCCCCATCCCTCTGTGTCTGGGCCAGGAGGCCACGCCAAGGTCCTGCTTCTGGGGCCCCTGGGGAGGTCCCTAACCCCAAAGACGGAGGGAGGCTCTGAGTTCTCTCAGCGTGAGCCTGTCTGCTGGCTGGGAGGGCCTGTGGCTTCCTCCTGTCTGTCCCCCCAGCCTGCAGCCGCCTTCCCCATCCCCGTGTTCCCCCCACGGGCCCTCCTGCAGGACAGGCCCTCCGTTGTGGGGGGAGGCTCTATGCACATAAATGGATACCGGCCATCACGGTGTGAAATGGGCCTTCAGGGCAGGGGTGACAGAGAAGATGAATCCCCTCTCTGGGGGGCTGCCTTGCAGCGGGGAACCCGGCGGACCTGTGGCCACCCTGCCTGCTGTCTGCAAACGGCTCCCGTCGGCCTGCACGGGGCCCCCAGACTCACAGTCACGGAAAATCCATGCCCGGTGCTGTTACTCGGAGAGGAAGTGCCTCCTAGGCTTGCACACAGTTAGCAGGAAGGAACCCGGCCCCACGGCCCCGGCCACGGCCACAGGCCCATGCGGCCTCCAGGGGTCCCTGCGCCGCCAGATGCCCCTCGCCAGGCATAGCTCCCTGATTAACCAACCGGTGTCAGCGTCCTTCCCTCCTCAGGCTCAAGCGTCCAGCGCCTGTGGCCTTGCCCCCAGGGGCATGAGGGCACCCCGATCTCTGGCTTCTGGGAAGCCCACAAGGGGAGGCCCAGAGCGCCAGGTGCAGCCCAGCCTCCAGGAGCGGCTGGTGGAGGGTCAGGGCCACGCCGAAGCTGCCCTCCCCCCAGCGCTGCCCCTCCAGCGCCCGGACTCCTCCTCTCCCCCAGGCTTTCCATTCTGGAAGCTTCATCTCTGAGCGGTCCTCTTCCAGGAGGCTTCCCTGCAGACCACCCCTCGCTGGCCCAGCGTACCCCCATCACCCTACTCAGGATGCCTAACCTCGGCCCCAGTGCCTGGGACACCCTCTGTGGACATGGGACGAAGGACACAGGGCGGGCAGTCCCGGCGTGGTGTGAGAGCGAACGGGGCCGGGGGTAGAGTCTGGGGCTCCCAGGCTGTCTGCTCAGCCAAGGAGAAATACCACGGACCAGTGCGGACGCGAACTTCTCCCCCCGTGCACGGCCTCCGGTCCCCGGCCAGAGTGTTGGTAGCGCTGGTTCCTGCGGAGCTCACACCTGCCTTCTCTGTGCTCCCGTGGCCAAGACAGAGCTCTAGGCTCCCACTCTTCTAACAAGGACGCGGGTCCTGAGGGACTGGGGCCACTGCCTCCCGACACAGCGACCCTGGGGTCAGAGCATCCACGTGTGCCACGACTCAGACGGTGGCAGGCGGCGAGGGCAGGTGCGGCCCATGGGGAGGGGTCGCCAGACCCATGACAGGGAAGAAGACCCCATTGGCCAGCAAGACCGGGGATCCCCACCCCCTGGGGCGAGCTGGGGGGCCAGGACCACCGAAACTGGCAGCCACACACCCCTGGGTCTCGAACACCAAGCGCGCAGGCAGGGGAATTGTACCGGCTGGTTTTTATTGGGAATGATGTCGAGCTTGTAGAAGAGTCGCACAGACAGCACAGAGTGGGGCTGGGGTGGCCACCCACCCGCACACACGACCCCCGCTTCCCTCCCCCACCCACAGGCTCCCATTTCCAGAAGCAGGTGTGTGTCCCCAGCCCCCCGACTGGACATTCATCTGAGACTGTTTCCTGAGGTCAGGACTTGTCTCCACAACCCTGGGCACCATGGGGGGACTTGGGTACATTCCATAAGGACAGAGCCCTTCTCTGATAGGCAGGGGCTCCTCCCCAGGTGGAAAGACATCCAGAAAGTCCCAGCCCTTCCCTGGCCCCAGGGAGGTCCCCCTCCCCCTGCCTGTGGGTCTGCTCCCTGGCTGTATTCTGGCACCTTCCAAATGCAAACACAGTGGTGGAGGGAGGGACCTGAGCTCACTGTCCTCCTACAACAGCTGCAGGCCCCGGGCCCCTCCTGCACAGAGCTCCCCGCTGCTGCCCACCTGGGGGAGGGGGCTACGGGGCCTGGGGGGTCTGTAGGTTATCAGACCCCCCAGTCAGTTTGAGAACTACCCTCTGGGCCCTAATTGTGGTCCTCAGCTGGGACTGGTGGTCTGCTTGCGGTTGATCACTCACGGCCTGGGTCCCCAGGACACGTCTGCTAGAGCCAATGAGGGAGACACGCTCGCTGGCCCTGGTGTTTCCCTCACAGGAGTCTGGTCCAGGGCAGTGGGTCACGGCTCCACACGTGTGGCGGCCACAGGACAGGCATATGGAGCTGCCCGCAGGAGCCGGTCCTCCGGGGGGCCCAATGGCTCTGCTGACCCCTTGCGGTTGGGCACAGAGATGGACCCTGCCCTCTGAGGTTTTATGGACGGACCATGCATTTCATTGCTGGGATTATTGTTTTTTTTAATTTTGGAATTAATAATCCAGGATTCCTCTACATACTTTGTGAAAAACCCTGTCTTCATTTAATGAGCTCTTGGTGACTAATCAGAACACAAAACTTAAGCAACAGAATGACTTGGAGCCGGCTGGGCTGGGGCAGGCGCTGGTGGTGGGGAGGGTCAGGAGGGAGGGTCCGCGGAGGGAAGGGGAGGGCACGCCTGCACCTGCTGTCAGGAGCCCATGGGCCCTGGTACAGCCTGGGCTGCCCGGACGTCACGGCCTGGGGTCCGTCCATGCAGGATGCCGCACGCCACCAGGCCCTGCTCCGAACTCGGAACAAGGCAGGGCAGGGAGGCTCTGGTCACACACAACTAGCCCAGGAGGCCAGGTAGAGGCCAGCTGCCAGCTGCCAAGCGTTCGTTTTTTGGAGATTTAGATTTTAAAGTCTTTGTAGCTGAGCTGGGCCTGAGCTGAGGCCCCCAGCGCTCCCGCTGCCCTGGGACTCTAGCCTAGAGCAGAGTTCCCAGAGCTCAGGGAGCTGTAGGACCCCAGGAAGGCTGGTCAGGGAGAGTGGAGGGAGTGGGGGCAGGGTGCAGGGGTGTGGGGGGTGCTATGGAGGCACAGGGCACAGGGGCACGGTGGGGGGCTTGCTGCTAAATTGCCAAGTCCGGTCTCTGCCCTGGGCCTGGAGCCTCGCTGTCCTCCAGCCGGGCCCATTTTCTGGGCCCTGATAGAGGTCGCCAGCATTTTCAATGGCTTTCCTAACAGCGGAAGACTTATTTACATAAATGGCCAATAAACATATGAAAAGATGTTCAAACTCAATAGTAATCAAAGATATGCAAATCCAAACACCAGACCTGATGGATACCTTTTTCTGCTTAGCAAATTGGCAAAGATTAAAAGGAAGATAATCCGGGGTTTGGGCGCCAACCATGTGGGAAAGGCGGACCCTCCGCCGTGGGCTGGGGGCTTCTGAGAAGTTCCGCTGTCCCGGAGGGGATCCGGAAACGTGCAGCTCATGTAATAGGGTACAGAGCTCTTCGACGGTCACCCCGCAGTCCCAGCCGAGGGTGCATCACGCTGGGATTGTTAAGTGAGGGCCGGGCTGACCGGCGCCCCATCCAGGGTGACAGGACATCAAGCAGCGCGGGCGGGGCCGGCGAGCAGGGCAGGGCTGCCAGCCCTCTGGCGGTCTCGGCTGCCCTTTGAAATTGCAGGATGCATTTCCATTTATTTGCATGGAACAAGGCCGAACACACAGAGTCCACTGAAAAGAGCGGGTACAAAGCCCAGGGCCTAGCGCCCAGCCCTTCCGCAGCCTGCTGTGCGCCTGGACAGTTCCAGGTGCTGAGATCGCCAGCAGAGAGCAGGACAAAGAAGGCTTTGCCCGCAAGGGGCAGGTGCAGAAGACAAGGTGTTTGTTCCCACGGGCCACACACTGGTGGCCTACCGGGACGGGACATGATTTCTCCAGGGTCCTGGGGGCCTGAAGTCTTAGGGCAAGGCCTGTGCAGAGCCTATTCTGTCCGAGGACCCCTGCTGTCTCCTCCCTCCCCTTTCCTGCCTGAAGGCCTCTGCCTCAGTCCTCAAGGGCGGCCCCGAATGCTGTGTCTGGGTTCTCGCATGCTCAGAAAGAGGGCCGGGCGCAGTCACAGGGCTCAGCGCCCACCCTGCTCCAGACCTTGGTGTGAGCGCATGTGGACCTGCTCACAGCTGTAAGAAAGAGCCTGATTCCCGAAAAGGTCCCATTCACAGGTGCTCAGACCTCCAGGGTGTCCCTCTAAGGACATGAGCAGAGCCACAGCAGAAGCTAATCATGGCCCAGAGTCGCTAAGGGCAAGACCACCCCCTTCATCCTCAGGATCAGCCTTGTCAGCCCCAAGAGACGGGACAGAAGGGGGATCTCTGAGGGAGGTCAGGAGCTCAGCCGGGCTGCGCAGCCCAGGGCGGTGGGTCGTCAGGGTTTTCCGGGCCCCAGGCTGTCCGTGCGTCCACGCTGCCATTGCACACCTCTCCGCTCTCCACCCCGGGCACACGGCCATGCTCCTGCCCCTGGTAACCAGGCTCTAGCTTATGCACATAACTAGATTGTTTTCCTTCAGGGTCAACCTCTTTGAGAAGCAAAGTAGACTTTTGTGTCTTTCTGAACTTTATAAAGAGAGAAGCAAATGTCACGTCTACATTTGATGCCCTATTGATTCCACTCGAGTTATGGTCTGAGGATTAATCCCTGCTTTGCCTGCATGGGCGGTAAATTCCTCTGCATCACGGAATGCACCACAATGTGGCTTTGACGTGCCCTTGGCCTGTCCCTGCTCAGGGCCATGACGGGCGGTGACCCCGGGCACCAGGACGACTGTGCCCCTGTCCCCGATGTGCGGGCATCCCCCCCACCAGGTTTCCTGGGAAAGTCCCCACTCCTCCCTGGAGCCGGGGGCGGGGGGGGGGAGCAGGGGCGTGGCTGGGCTTCATTTCCTCCTTCCTATTCCCCTCTACTCCTCTCTACTTCTCCCTACTTTGGGGGTTCATGTACATTTCTAAACGCTTCCTGTTTCATAATTAGATCATTCAGGAGTCGTGTAAACAAAGAAGAAGCATGTAGCACTGTGTTGACCAGCGGGACCGGCAGCCTGACGGACAGCACCCCCTCCCCCGCCGTCCCCTCCTGATGGGAGATGTCATGCTTTCTCCTAGCCAGGGGTCCTCACGGGGCCGCCTCACGGTCAGAGGGGACACAGGACACAGAGGAGGGCCCGCTGTGCGTCAGACCCGGGGACAGGATGGCTACGATTGTTAGCATACAGAAACAAAGCCATTTTCATTTTGGAAAAATGACAAGAGCAGACAGACACACACCCCGCATTCTTTGTAGTGTCATGCTGGGGTCATGCTGGGGTCACGCAGAGCCTCCCCTGAGCCCCGGGGATGGCATGTCCTGCTCGGTCCCACCCCACCGTGGGGTGTCCCTCACAGGCCTGGGCTGCTCCAGGGACAGCCCTGTCCGGGGTCAGAGTCAGGGTCAAGTGTCAGGAACCGGGTGAAGATTTGGAGCTGCCCCGTAGCTCAGGGTCTAATGGGGCAGCAGTGTGGATGCAGCCGCCGTCCTTCCCACCCACCTGCTCTCAGGGGCTGAGCTGGCTCCCCCAAACTCGCGGGCTGGAACTTAAGACGTGACTGTGCTTCCTGGGGCCTCTACAGGGGGGGATTAAGGTAAAGGAGCACATTGGTGGCCTTGAGCAGAGGGGACTGGTGTCCCTATAGGATGAGGAAACAGGATGCGGACACGCAGGGACGACTGTGAGGACCAGGGAGGGAGGTCTGAGGAGGGAGCTGCCCGCCCATGCCTGATGTGGACTCCAGCGTCCAGAGCCAGGAGAGGAGAGAAGGACGCAGCTGTGGTTGTCCCCCCACCCCCACCCCACCCAGCTGATGGCTTGTCACCCAGCTTGTCACCCTGGAAACTATCACATCTATGTAACGTTTCCCTTCTAGGCTCAGCCTAAGGCTCAGGAAACTGCCCCTACTTTGGTCCCCAAAATAGTCAATCTTTTCTCTTTTCTTCTGTTCCTCTCTCTTCTCCCCAAGTGGGCCCCTGTGGCCACGTTGTCACTGGGACAGTGACCTGTGTCCAGGTGACAGGGCTCTGGGATGCCCGGAGGGCCGACACACGAGTCCCAGGGTTGGGGAGGGCGTCTCCTGCAGAGATGAACGTCTTAGTTAGTGACCAGAGTCCGGCAGGGGTCCTGCACAGTGTGAATGGGCCTCACCTGATCTGGGGAGGGTGTGAATCCTCTCCCTCTGCCTGAGTCCAGACCCCCACCTTGTCCCCCTTAGACCGGGTCTCCAAGGGCAGATCAGGGAACTGTTCGGCCTCCAGAGCTCTGTGAGCCAGTTCCGGTCATGCGTGTTCTCCGACTTAAATCTGCGTGTCTCCTCTGGGCTCGCTTTCTCCCCAGAACCCTGACTGATACATGCAGGAGGCCCCGTCCCCTCGGGTGAGGCCTGAGCTGCACCCCACAGGGGAGCACAGCAGGTCTCTGCAGCCCCACGGACTGGTGCAAGTCAGCCGTCTCCGTGGGGCCTTGCGGGAGGTCCGCAACCTCTGGAAACCTCTGTCTTCCTCTGTCAGTAGGAGGCCGGGCGGTGCTCCCTGCAAGGCTGCCCCACGCATGGAACCAGGGGAGTGCTGAGCCCACACGTCGCGCACGCCAGCCCCGAGCATGACTCTTTGCCCCCAACGTGGCGGGATCGCCTCGCAAGAACAGCCCATCTCGGGGTGTGCACCCCCAGAGGCAACAGCTCGGCAGGCAAGATGAGAGGGGACCAGACTTGGGCCGTGCGCGCCGCTAAGCCTGACATTTCGCTGATGTTCAGTTAAATTCCAAGTAAGTTATTCAGAGAGTTTTGCAAAGTCCAAGGTTACGGGAAAATAAAGGCAAATGGCCCATTTTATGATTTCACATCAGTCGCCATCGCACAGTGAATGGGCACCTCGGTGTGGGAGCGGCCGGGCGAGCTCCCTGCATCCACATCTGTCCCAGCTCAAGGAGCAGCGCCCTGTCCTCTGTCTTCTCTCACCTACGGAGGACTGGTCAGTGAGGCCATAGGCCTGTCTGGGGTCACAGGCCTCCGGGGAATTCCGTGGGAGCACATGGGCCCTGCTGCCCTGATCCCTGCTCCTCCTGGGGTCCCCTGAGGTCTGTGACCCCACATGGCTGTTGAGCCCGTGACGGCGCCATTGGAGGGTGCTGCTTCTGCTTCAAGCCCTCCCCGGTCTCCAGTCATGCAGAGTCACAGCCGGGGTCCTGCCATGGTACCCAGCCCCACAGGATCCTGCCGCGGACCCCAGCCCCCCAACATCCACCCCATTAGTCCTCTGACCTCACCCCCTCTGCCCTCCCCTGTGAACCCTCCAGCTGTGCACTTCTGCCTCCTGGGTTTGCCTGGAGCACAGAGGCTCCTTCCTCCTGAGCCCTTTGCACCTGTGCTCCATCACTGGAGTCCCGTTAGCCTCACACCTCCTTTCCTTCAGTCTTATGTAAGTGCCCTTACACCCCCCCCGTCCCCCGTTCTGTGTTCCCTGGCGCCTCTTCCCATCTGACAGCAACGTCGGCCTCAGGAAGGAGCTGGTTTGGGGCTGGGTAACCCTTTTCGCTCCTTTGGTGCCCAAGACTGGGAGGGGAGGGGCACCCGCGCTGGGTCCCCCTCTAGCCCTGAGTTCTGTGAGAACCTCTCAGGTCCAGATAGCTTCAGCTCTCAAACATACGTGAAAATGTATGAATGTCCTGCTCTGGGGGTCACCCCTACAGGTAATGGGCTGCCTTCTCTTCTACACAAACAGGAACCAGGAGAGAAGGGAACAGGTGGGAACATAGCCTCCTGCAATGAGGGGCAGTGATTACTTTGGACTCTCTTGTACTTGTGATACCTGATCACCGGGGGCAGCATCTAGGTTGGATAAGAGCCCCCCTCCCTGGCTTCTGCAGACCTCAGGGGAACCCGCACGGCACACATTTTCAAAGCAGTCAGCATGTGGAAGGGCAGCTACTCGTGGGAGAGGATAAAAAGAAGCACTGGGCTGGCCATACAGGCTCCCCATAACCCCTGACACATAAAGGGTCATAACATTTGCGGTAAATGAAGCGTCAGCTGCCACCTTTGTAAGAGGCTGCCAGTCCAACGTGGGATCAGAGAAGGAAGATTGAAGGTGAGAAATGGCTTTGAAACCACTGACGTGGGGAGAAGACGTCCCGTTCAGACCAGTGTTGCACACAACGCGCGTGCCGGCTACCCACCGTCACACAGGGCGCGGCCAGCCGCGTACCACGGACCCCTGCCCCACCGTGTCCCTCTACAGACGTCTGGCTTGGAATTTGCACTCCTTGTTCAAATCAAAATAACAAGAACATTTAGGATTGACATAGAGGAGGAACCTGAAAATGTGCAACAGAAAAATTTTGCCAGAAAACCAATAGTGACAAATATAATCAAGGAAAGATAGTATTTCATGGATTTGGAGACCCCAGCTGAGAAAACGAAAATGAAAAGAGTTGTAACGAGTCAGGAACTGAAAGCCAAGACAAGGAAGAGCAATGGAAGTGGTAATAAAAGAGAAAAATGAGATGGAAATAGATCACTGGACTTCAGCAAGGAATGGCAGAGGGCAGGAGAAGTGGGCGTCACTGAGAAGTCCAGCTTGGAAGCATCTCTAAGATGAATAGCTGTAGCCCGGGGGGACGGAAAACTTGAGCAAAATGAAACAATTCGTTCCAGTGTTTGCATATGAGAAAGAATTTGAGCGCTGTATGAGGCCAGGGTGATTTCCAATATCCACAGACAAGGAAGAGGTGAGATCCAGGATTTGTAAGAGATCCTGTCCACCAACTCCCCCACAGACTCAGGGGAAATGCTGAGCTGTCTCAGGACCTCTCCACGGGAGCCTTCAATGTGGGGAGAGTGCGACAGGGAAAGAAACTGTCACACGTGATTTTATACCCAGCTGAATGGTTATCTGAGTCAAAAGCAAAGAACAGATCTTTTCTCAAATATGAAATCTCTCCTCAACTTTCCTAAAGACCAAAGCTAGCAAGCGAGGAGCTGTATGAAGAAGCTGTGACAACGTGCGCTGGGGACGGGCTCCTTAGTGACCCTCATACACCTAGTAGCAAGGCTGAGATGCGCAGATGATGGTTATGGGATTGGCGGTAAGGGGTATGAGCTCAAGCCACGTAGCTGTGGTAACACAACCCACCAAGTCTCGGGGCATGGGGAAGGCACCTGGAGATGGAGTGAAGAGTGGCTGCGTGTCATCCTCAGCTCGGGAGACCCCGGGGGCCACGTGAAGCTCACAAATCAGGTGACAGAAGTGTGATGCCATTGTAGAGCAGCTAATGATAGCTTCCTCATAAACCAGAGTAACTGCGTGGCCGGCCAGGCTGGCGATCTCATGCTTACCCCTCAGGCTCTTGAGCCACTGGCTTGCAGCTGAATTTAGGCACCAGGGAGGTCCAATGAGAGATCAAAGGAGTGGAGGAGAGTGGGTTCAGGGGGCTCATGCCCCACGTTTCCTTGCTTCAGTTCTTGACCTGCCGCGTCCCTTGGCCGATGGCTACTGTCCCTCTCAAGTGGTCTATCGCCGTCACTTGTTGCTCCCAGATTCCAGGAAACTGTCCCTGTTCTGGTCCCTTTGGGTGCAGTGCTGGCTCTTCCAACATGAAGTTCGTGCACACCTGCACAGAGATGCTGCTTCCAAGAGAAAGAAGGGAGAGGGGAAAAAAGAAAAAAAAAAAAAAAAAGAAAAAACTCAGGTAAAGCAGAAAAATAGCACAAGGAGTTTTACATGCATAGAAACTGTTCAACTATAACTAATTATGACAATATCACGATGCAAGGAAAACAGACATTGGACCTACCTGCAACATAAGGAAGCAAATGTTGAAAGCCAAGAGAAGGACACAGGCTTGGAAGCTAATGAGACAAACACGGTCTTGATGCACTGCGTGAAAAATGGAATAAAAATGACCAGAGGTGAAGGGGGCGTCTTCACAATGAAAGTGTGAAATTCATCAGGGAACGTTAAAAAGTCCCAAAACAAACGCACGTACATATCTCCACATTTTATAAAGTCAAGGAGAGATAGGAAAACCCAGCACTGTGCTGGGAGATTTTAAAAGAGCTTTCACAGTAAATCAAGACGTAAACATATTTATTGGTGAATATATAAAAGATTGAAACAACACAATTAACAAATGGATCCAACGAAAACATAGACGGCAGAACTGTGTGCCTCAACATTTCAGGATATGCTCTCGTCTTACGCACACACAGAGCACTCACGGAGATTAACCTGTACGTAGACTGTAAGTCAAATCTCAACACATTTCAAAGCCAAAACATTTTTTTCTACCGTGAAACAATATATTTTGTGAACATAATTACATTGCAAACCAATGACAAGGTAACTTAAAAGCCCAAACGTTTAGAACATCTCAACAAGCTGGGGTCCGTCCACACCCTGATGTACCACTCAGCAATGGAGGGGGACAAAGGACCACCTGTGCGTCTACCTGCCTGGGTCTCCAGGGAACTGTGTGCGGCAAAACATCCATCCGCAAAGATGGCGTTCCCTGTGAGTCCCCTGACGTGACACTTGGAAAGGACAAAGCTTTCGAAGTGTAGGAAGTGTTTGCCAGGGGGAGGAGGTGGTGTGGATGGAAAGAGCCGTGGGTATGGCAGGCGTGGTGGGTGTGGCGGGCGCGGGAGCTGCCTGGTGTCCGGTCTGTGTCATTGGATGGATGGTGTTCTATGCCGTGTGCCGGTGACGTTGCATAGAACAGAACGCACACATGCACCCGCGAGTACAACGAAAGTGGTGGAACCTGAGTGAGGTCAGTGGATGGTATCACTTAGTTGTTACACAGCCCTACAGTTTCGCATGATGGTTTCTGTGGAGAAAACAAGGCAAAATGCACACGAGATTGGTCTGTGTCATTTCTTCCCACTGCATGTGAATCTCCAGTTATCTCAATAAAAATTTCAATAAAAATTCCTCTCTATGAAAAAAATTAAACAAACTTATTTTTGATTACTTATTGTCTAAAGAGTAAGTAATAGTGGAAATTATGTAACACGTGTCTCTCAATAGCCAGGAAACGCCATGTTCCCAAGCACGCCGGGACGCAGCTGAGGCGAAACTACAGGAAACTTGCAGCCTGAAATGCTCATGTTGGGAAGAAGAAAGAGAACAGAGAGCTAGGAAGTTAGGAAAAATAACAAAAAACAATGGTGTGAATACCAAAAACTAAGAATAAAGGCAATTTAAAAAGCGTGGAACTTAACAAAATCAAAGTCAAACTAAAAACAGTGAAGGACATCAAGATCTGAAACCTAGACTTTTGAGGAAGAAAGAAAGATCAAAATTGACAACCTCCATGAAATGTATTTTAAAAAAACCCACCTCAACAAGCAAGAAGACCCGTGCGTGTTCAGAGACATAAACCGCTGTTAGGAGCACGAGAGAGGGTCATACCTGCAGAGGTGGTGCGGTCCTGTTATTTCTGTAAAGATGAGACAATTTTCAGATAAGGATGGTAGATCACACACTCCACTTTTTGGCAACTTCCCCAAAACTCCACTAACACTGTAAACTTTTTTTTTTTAATCTGAAAATCTTTTCAAAAAATCTTAACAGATGGGAAGAAAAGGAACAAATTTTTTGAAGCTGAGAAACGGACCCATGAATAATAACTAATTGAGGGAGCCGGAGAAGTCTGACTCCCAAGCAGCAGCCAGGAATGCGGAGAACCTAACTGATTTTCTGAGAAAATTCAAAAGGGAAGAAGGGGGAGGGGTGGAAGGAGGGGGAGGTGGGGGAAGAGAAGGTAGGGAGGGGGAAGGGAGGGAAGTGGAAGGAAGTGGAGGGAAGGGAAGGATGGAGGGGAGTGGAGTTGAGGGAAAGGGAGGGAAAGAAATAAGGGAGGGTGGAGGGGGAGGAGAGGGAAGGGAACAGGAGGCAGGGGGGAGGAGGGAGGGAGGGAGGGAAGATGCCCTCCCCCCAGGCTCTGGCTGCTCCAGCACCACCTCCACCTCGGACCTGGGGCGGAGAGGGGGCTGGAGGACACTGTCTGAAATCCGGGGGGTTCCCAGATTTCCACTCCCACCTCACAGCTTCTCCTGTGCCCGCTGGGGTCTGGAGGTGTGTCTTCTCCACACAGCACAACTGAGAGGATAAAAACTGTACAAAAATGAAAATAAACAAACAAAAAAATGTTAAAGAACCAAACCTGGCAGACACACCTTTCCTTTTTGACAAAAATGAGAAGACAGTTTTCTGGGGAATAAGAGTGACCCAAGAAGAAAAACTGAAAGAACTGACACTAGGCAGGGATTTTCCAGCAGGAAGCCCATCCCAGCCCCCTTGCAGCGAAATTCTGAGTCAGTGTTTTCATTGGTACAGAGATCCCAAACCACATCCTAGACCAGGAGCAACCGGTCAGGTGTAGGGAAGGTCTCCCGCATGGAGGGGAGAGGACAAAGCAGGCAGAAACACACCACGGAGGTGCTTTCCAGAGGGCAGGTTCTCAGGAAAGTCATCTGATACCCCAGAGAGATCAGGAGAAGCCCGCAGCGGAGCATCAGAGCACAAGGCTGTCTGCGCAAGGAGAGCAGATTCCGACAGCAGCGGCAACGCTGCCCCGGGGAATTGAGAACGCGGCAGCCAAAATGAAAAACCCACGGAAATCTGCAAGACGGAGCTGAGATGACCTCATAAAACCTTAGCAGAGATACAAACAAACAGATGAAATGAAGAAATGAAATTTGAAGACCAGTCCAGAAGGTCCAACACCCAAATAATCGAGGTTACAGAAGAGACGAAGTCGTCAAACATGTTTTTCAGAACGCGTTCTCAGAAACGGATTTGAAAGCCCCACTAAAGAGGTGGTTTCACCCCCAGGCTCATCTTTGTGAGATTTTAAAACAGAGTACGAAGACTCGCTGCTTCAGTCAAGGTCGGATAAAGGACGGGGAATCGGAACAGCTTTGGGTTCCTCAGAGCAACCCAGAAACCAAGACAATGAAGCTTTACCTTCAAAAGTCAGAAGGGAAATGGTTTCCACCAGAATTTCTTTACCCAGTCAAATGCTTAACTATGTTTAAGTGTCAATAATAAAATACACAGACTGTGTGGATGCAGTTGCGAGTTACTGTTGATAGGTGGGCATCTCAAAGCAGTGCTCGATGGCTCCTTCTCGGGAGGTGCCCCACAAGCTGAAGGGCAGACCCACAGAGGGGCATGTGGGCTCCAGGTCACAGGGGATCCAGCGTGGGAGGACGGTGGCCGCCACGCTTGGGAGGCTGGTGGAGGATTGTCCTGTGGGGACAGCTGCTCGTTGGATGCAGACGTTACCAACCCCAGCTGGAGGAAGCCCCACCAATGGGCATTTTACCGTTAGCCCAGAACCTTCGCCATCACCGTGCCTTCCCTTTAGCCCAGCGCCATAGTGCTGGGTGTCTGTCAAGGCTCTTCTCTGTGGCCCCCTTGGCTGTGTGCTATCTTCTCCAGCCCTGGATTCCAGGTCAGCTAAGGGCTCGCATCCCACCCCACACACGCACCTGCCTTGACCAGCTACTGGGAACTGGAAGACGTGGCCAGCGCAGTTCCTACCCACGTTCCTCCAGGACGTGCAGCCCCTCCAGGTGCCTCAACCAGGATGGGCCCTTGGGTTCCAGCCTCATGCATGACCCGCTCCTAGAATCCTGCAGAAGCCTCAGATCAACACCCCAAGACCCCAAACCAGGCTTCCACCTGGACATTCTCTTCCACTGGCTTGCTTGGGCCCCTTCACCTACGCAGGAGCAATACTACTCTTTGTCCATAAAGCCCGTTTTTGTCTTTAATACTCACATCTCAAACTAAACAATATAATGTTTATGGATACATTGTTAGACAACAAAACTATAAAGAAACATAAGAAAATGATTTCCACAGAGTCAGAGCCATGATACCTGGAGATTCGGCATGGGGCTTCCAAAGGACTGTCGGGACCTGATTCCTAACGCAGATCTGGAAGGATGAGTGTGCCATGTTTTACTGTTCTCCAGACCCTGCCTGTATGGTGCGGAATGGACGATAAGTGTCACAGGGATGAGGGTAAGAAAGGGAGAACTCTATAAACAAATTTGCACTGGTAAATGTGCAAACTCGAATAAGCTAAAAAAATTGCTGGGAAAGTATAACCTCCAAAAAATGACCCAAAAAGAAATGGCAAGCCCACATAGACCTATATTCATTACAGAAAATGGGCGAGTATTTTAAAGGCCACCCACACTGTATTTTCAATTTAAGAAGAGACACAGATGGTTTTATGGGTGACTTCTACCAAATAGTCAATGAACAGATCATTCCAATTTCATAAAGAATTTTCCAGACAATAAAAAATGAAAGAACTCATTGTATGAGGTGAGTATAATCTTGATCCTAAGCCAGGCAAGGACAGTATAAGAAAAAAAAAAGCAAAAACACCCCCACAACCCTGTAGGTCAGTGTAACTTAGGAGCATAGATTTTTAAAAATCAATCAAAATATTAACAATTCAAATGGAGTAATCCATTAAAAATTACTCATGACCAAATTGAGTTTTCTTTGGAGTAAAAGGAATGCATTAACACTGCACGCTATAATTCACCACATAAAAACTGTACAGCTATTGGAAAAGATGCAGGAAAGCACATTTTTAACAATTTAACCCCATTCTTGATAAAAGCTCTGAGAAACTATCAAATCTCTTAACTTGATGTAGGTTGTCTATAAAAATCAACAGCAAATGTCAGGATACAACTTGTAGACACATTCTTTTTAAAACCAGGGCGAACTAAGAATAATCTGGGGGAGTAAGACAAGAAAAATGAATAAAAGATATAAAATCTAAACAGAAAAATAAAATATAAAATTTAAACATAAAAATACCGACATTGTTGCCAGATAATGTCAGCATGTCAACAGATATGTTATTCAAATTAACAAAAGTTTTCCAAAACACTTTGTGTAAAACTAAAAGGAATAAAGCCTTCAGATGTAAAAGTATTTTAAGGAGAAATTAATAACATTGAAGAATTGAAGGACAATGAGAAAATCTGAATAAATGAAGAGATCCGTGATGTTAATTAACGTAAAGTCTCAATTCCTTAAAGATGTCAGTTTCCCTCCTTAATCCGTATGCTCAATGCCTTTCTCATCAAATTTCTGCAAGACTTTTGGTGGAACTAGAGTGCCCGAGATTCACACATGCTGCTCGGATCCGTGCTGTGTGCGTGGGTGTCTGGGTCATGCCCCCGGAAGGGTGCAAAGTGAGAAGGTAAGACGCCCACCCAAGGAACCCGGCAGAACTACGCAAACAACAGGAAATAAGCCTCAGCACGGAGTACTATTTGTAATAGAGAAGATCACAACATAAAGATAAAAGTTCTAACGTGATGACATAGCACGGCAGCATTTATCATGCTTACTCTTAGTAAAAGAGCTTCCAAATGTGTAGAGAAAGAAACGAACAGACCTCGTGGGAGAAGTCTGTCCTAATCTGTCATGCTGGGGGGATTCCACGCCCCCTTTTTAAAGGCTGAGAAAAGGGTAGAAGGACCAGATTTGACTTAGGGAACCAACACGTGAAGAATGAATGTTTTTTCCATTTATTCCACACACGGAAAAGTCACAAAAAGCAATCGCACATGAGGCCATGAAGAGGACCAGGTTATCTAAGCAGATGTACCTAGAAGGCACAGCCGGACCCCTGACCACCGCACAGTCGGGAAAATGTAAAAGCAAAAAGATATATTAAAGATCACCTGTAACTTTAGAAGTGGAAAGACCATTGCTAAGTAACTTCTGCGTGAGGTCTGTAGTAACAGTGAAAATGGAAGACGATCGAGAGCTGGTCTGTCACAGAAATGGCCCCCGTCAGGACGCGGGGAGCTAATGCTTCTGGTGTGGCAGCGGGAGTCCCCACAGATGGGTCCTCCTGCTAAGATGAATGAAGAACCGGGCAAACGCAAGATGCAGCCAGCTGAGGAGGCTCAGAGTGAGCAAGAAGCAGGCGGCAGTGCAGGGACCTCAGAGCTCAGAGAGGTCACTGACCCGGGGAGACCCTCTGGGCTCTGGAGCCTTTTCCCGAGTGTGGGCATGGCTGTGGACCGGTGACAGCTTGCAGCTGCGGCACTTTCTGGCCTGGGAACTGGGGAGAAAGTCTGGGAAACTTCCACCAGGGATGGGTAAGGAGCCAGAGCAGGGGAAAGAGAGCCAGAGAAGGGGCCCCCAATCTGTGCACAACCCACGTGCTTCCGAGCAGACGTGGCGTGTGTCATGAGCGCATGAAGGTGGGGGAGGGGGTGCATGCTCGTTTCAGAGGACACGGACTGGGTCAGCATTGCCTGAGCTGAAGACAGACCTCGAGCGAGTGATAGAATGGTCCATTGTTCAGAAGAGACAATAATTAGAAATTTCTATGATAATACCAGAGACTTTGGGTACTGAAACAAACATTCATACAAAATCGAACGGAAAAGTACAGACCCACGGTCGAGGACGAGACGTCCGCCCCAATCTCGGAGATTCGTAAAACAGCTCCAGATGGAAACGGCGAAGACATGCGGGATTCGAGGAAAAGGAACATGCTCATCTGATCCATCTTACAGACATTCAACAATAATATCAGGGTTAAAGGGAACTTGAGCACTTTCATGTCCATAGCAGAGGATGTGAACGTGTGTCTTCCAGCAAATTCAAGAGAACTTGGCAGAAAATCACCCACCACCCTGGTCCACTTGGTATTCCCAAAGCACTAAGCCAACATTTACAAAATAGACATTTATTTCAAATTAATATAGTACATTCACCGATATAGAGCGCGTGAGGGTCAGAAACCAGGCACCTCCATGTATTTTTAAGGGGACAGAAAGCACGGGACACTTTCCGCCACCCTGATGCCGTGTCTTAGATGACAATTATACTGACGTGTCTAAAAAATCCCCAAGAACTTAGAATTAAACAACACGTTTCTGAACAATGCGTGGGTCAGAAAGAAATAACCATGGAGATTGGAAAAATGTTCTGAACAGGACAATTATGACAATTCAAAAGGTCAAAATGAGGGTAATGCCTCAAAACCAACGTTGGGAGGGGCGCTCACAGCTTTAAGCGTGTATTTCAGAAAAGCAGAAAAGCCCAAAATGAAACCTGTAAATGTTGACCTCAGTCGTCCGGGAAACAAGAGCAGAGCAACCCTAGAAGAAGGAGGGGACGATGACAGAGGCGATGTGAGTGGAAAGCAGGCAGGAGTGAGGGCGAGGAGGAGGAGGGCCCTCGGGGCTGTGGAAGCCTTCTTGGCTGTGGCTGAGCAGGCGGCTGGGTCCCCTCCACGTTCCCAGACCCAGGTCCTAACCCCAGGGCGGCGGTACCCAGAGATGGAGCCTTTGGGAAGCAGGCAGGCTAGGATGCGTCCACGAGGGTGGAGCCATTAATGACCCGTCGGTCACAACGTGGGACACCCGCAGCCGAAAGCCCCGCTCTGGGCTTCATTGCTTCCCTCCTCTGTTGTTTTTCCTTTTCACCGACGCGTCTGTTCTCTGGGGTGTTTCTTTGTTCTTCTCACACTCGGTTTACCCTGCTCCTCCTTCTGGCTGTGTAAGGTGGACGCCTACATCGCTGCAGACTTTCCACGGCTTTTAAGAGAAGCTTTCGAAGCTGTGCCATTTCTCGAAGCGCTGGCCACCTGCACGGGTTTTGGTGTTTCGTGCTTTGGTTACCACTGAAATACAAATATTTAGATTAATTCAATTTAATTTACAATATTTGTATTTTCTTCTTCCCCCTCCCCCCTTTACCCATGGATTGTTTAGAAGGCATTTCCGAATATTCGAGAATTTGCCAGACATCATTTCCTCATTGATTTCCAACGGACTCCCGGGCAGCCACAGGGTCAGAGAACACATACTGTGTGACGTTCATTCCTGGGCACGTTTTGAGCCTGGCTTTGGGTTCTCGTATTTGGCCTTGGTTCATCTTCCGAGTGTCTTGAAGACCGTGTGCAACGTTAATGATCTCTTCATCCCAGAATTGCTAAGACCCAACAAAGACAGCTCAGACGGAGTCCAGCCCTTCTGAGTCCGGCTTGGCGATTTGGGAAGACAGGACCCCTGAGGTCACGCGCCCATGCTGTTCCCGGATGCTCGCTCCCGGGGGTGCGGAAGGTTCCATAGACTTCCAGCAGACCCCAGCTGCGTGCCGTCCGTTCGCGGCATCGGTTGCTGATAGAGGAGCAGGGACATCTCCAGCCCCCGTCGGTTTCCTTCCCATTCCGTGGGTTCTTGTTTCACGTACCTTTATGTTTCCCCACGTATGTACACACTGTACACTAGTTGTCACTCTTATTCTCCTGCTAAGTGGACACTTTGTTACTACGTTACTATTATTTACGCACCTGCTGTCTGCAGTCACCGCCGGTCCTGGTCCGAAAGTCTGTTTCCTCTGCTGCTAACATCCACCCCAGATTTCTTCTTCTTCTTCTCCTTTTCTTTTTCTTTTTTTCAAGACCGAGGAGAGAGAGCAGCTGGAGAGGGCGCCCGGAGGAAGGGCAGGGGGGACGGAGAGAGTCCCGCGAGGAGTCCAAGCCCAGCAGAGCCCGACTGGGGACCGAGATGGTGAGCTGAGCCGAAATCAAGCGTAGGAGGCTCACCTGCCCAAGCCGTCCGGGCGCCGCCCACGCCAGGCTTCTCACACTCTGGTCGCCCCGACCCATCCCCACCGTCTTGCCGTCCGCGGAGCTGCCCTCGTGGCGACGCTGCCAAGTGCGTGCTATGTCCCTGCCCTGACCCCGTCCGTTCTTGCTCCTTGACGGGCTGTTTGTTCTGCTTGTTCCTGACATAACTGCCGCCCGGCTCGGAGTCCGTGGTCCCCTCGTGATTTCTTTTCTTTGGTCTCATCTCGTTTTTCTTTCTACATTTTTCCTTTCCTGCCTTCCTGGCTGCAGACCACTTTCCTTCCGCTTCCCGCCTTTTACGTAAAATGTCTTGGCGCTGCTTTCTAGTGGTTATCCCGGGATGACGTTCTGCTGTCACAACCACTTCACGGCCAACATTACATTCTCTATTTCCGAAAAACATGGGGACCTTGGGACAGGATATTTTCTATCCGTACCGTTCATTGCTTGGGCTAAATGCCTACAGAACCCAATAAATAAGGCCTCTACATGCTTAAAGCCAACGGTACGGGGACAACGTACGGCTTTAAGCAGCCGAGTGTCCTACCGAAGGCAGGCGATGCCGCGCACACGTGCTCGTCTATACGTGCGTCACGCTTCAGGAGTTCATGCAATGACGCACCCTGGCCAGTGACCATTCTCATCTTTGTTTTACTGGAAATGTCCTGGTTTCATGTTCTCTTTAGGAGAATCGTTTTGGGGGATGTAGGGTTTTTGGTTGGCAGATTCTGCCCTCCACTCTGTGGAGGCGTCTGCTCCGTGGGTCCCATGTGCGGCAGGCGTCCCCCTTCTCCTGTGCTCTCGGGACCTCCTCTCGTCTCCATCTTTTGGGGGTTGGATTGGCATGTTCTTGGTGATGGTTTCTCGTGTTTATGCTGCTTTGGGTCGTGGGTCTGCACGGGTGGGGACATCCATGCTTTCCTCGAATGTGCGAAGTCTTGGCCATCACTTCTTCCTGTGCTTTTCCTACGCCGAATTTTCTCTTGTGTCCAGGGCTCGGATTCCACCTGTGCTGGACTGGTCGAAGTTGATCCAAAGCTCTCAGAAGCGGTTACGATTTTCTTCGATCATTTTTCTCTCAGATTGGATCATTTTTATTGCTTTATCTTCGGGTTCCCTGCTTCTCGTGTTTTCTACAATCTGCCGGGGGCCCATCAGGTAAAATTTCCCATTTATTTTCTGATACTGTATTTTTTACCTCGAGAGCTACCATTCCGCTTAAAAAAATTCCACTTATCTGCTGAAATTCTCTACCTCTTCACTCATTAATACCACATTTCCCTTCTCTCATTTAGATGTATTTGTAAGACCTACTTTGAAATCTTTGCTAAATGCACCATCAGGGCTGGCTTACGGCTGGTCTCTCAGCCTGATTTTTTCCCCCTAAACACAGGATCACACTTAACTCCTCCTTAAAATCTTGGTGGCAAGATCATCATTCCATTTAATATGTTGTGGACACTCCGAATGTCTGTGTTCTTTGGGGGGGTATTGGTTTTTGCTACGGAAGGCCTTTATCTTGGAGCATGAAATGTGTCTTCCGGAAATACGTGGCGGCCCATGTCTCTGCTTAGGGCTGTTGCTGGTTTTGGTTTCCAGCCCAGCTTTTCTTTTAAACCCTGACTCCTGTGTGCGTCCTCCCCATGTGTGGGGATCCTGCCCCCCAGCATTTAGACAGGGTTTATACCTGGATCCGCAGGCTTGCCCACTCTCATGGTCTCTTGCACTGAGACTAGCCTCAACCTTCACTTCCTCTGGCCACCCTGCGCCCCACCCTCGATGCCTCAAGCCAGAACGTCCTCCCTGGGCTGCCTGGAAGGTGCCGATCAGGGACGCCCTTGATCAGAGACGCAGAAATCTTGTGCCCATCGCCAGAGTCATTTCCTCTCTGCCTTCTGTCTGGGTGCCGCTCCGCCAGGGATCTGGGCAAAGTTCACACAGATTTTGGATCTTGACCCATCTGTGCCCCACTGTGGGCACGCATCACCTCGACACCCGCGGCTGGCCCGCGGCTCCGCGCTCTGACACCTGCTGCCTCAAGCTGGCAGGGCTGGACTCCTCTGCCAACACAGCTGGGGCTTGGGGGAGCAGCCCTGGGGAAGAAAGACACAAAGTTGCGGTTCTTGCCGGAGATGGTAACGTCCTTGCAAAAGCAGATCCTGCTCAACTTCTTCTGCATTTATCCATCTGCCCAGAGCCTTTGAAGAATTGGGTTCGAACCGTGTAACAGTTACCCCCAGAAGGACCCATCGGCGGGTCCTTCTTCTGCCAGTGTCCCTGCCTTCCATCATGCTCCAGTTCTTCCTGACCCTTCTTGGACCACTTCCTGGACTGCCCCATCCGTTGGAGGAAGAGTCTGAGGTGGGAGCACGGGTGTGACGGTTGGTCTCATCCCTCCCTGGGAGGAAGGAAGGACCAGGAAACGGAGGCCATGGCCACCCAAGGGGCCCAGGTTCTCCAGCAGAGCCAGGGCTGGGGCTGGGGTCCTGATGCCCCCAGACCCCTTCTGCTGTCATTATGAACTCAGGGCCCAGATCCGGGGAGCGGGGCCACCAGGTCCCCAGAGGCCCAGTTCTTGGGAAAATACACTTATCCCACCTTCCAGCAACATAGCCAGGACCGCAGGTGCCCCTCATCCTTCTCACAAGTGCTATCTTTTCTGGAACTCAGGCCCAGGGACGTGGACAGCAAGAATGTATTTCTGAGGTGTCTCCACAGTGGCCAGCACCCCGGGAAGCCGAAAGCTGTGGTTTATGTGTCCACAAAATGATAAAATGATGCCAGTGACTTTGCTGAAAGAGTCTGAGATCTGCTCTCAGCAAACACCAAAGATGGCATTTTTTATGCCCCAGCAAAGATCACTCAGACATTTATGAGCAAATGAAAAGAAGACTGTTATAAAGGAAAGCATTTTTCAGTCTCATCTCTGCCCTTGATCACCTTGTCCATCTACTGAAATGCTTGTCCCGGCCCAGGGGACGTGGGGTCAGCCCAACACCAAGCAGGTAGACGGAGCTTCCCGTACTACAGACCCCAAGGAGCAGACCCCTGTCATAGACTTGACCCTGCCTCAGGGCCTTTGCACCTGCTGCCGCTTCCTCCAGAAATGCCCCTCAGATTCCTCATGTCTGGTCACAGAGGCCCACCTGAAGAACCATATCCAAGGGGGGCTCCCCACACTGTGACATCATCTGCTGGAGCAAAAACCTACAGACGGACACCCCAACTGAGTGGCTGCAGCCAACGTCTCACCAACCCATCGGCTCCCTGCGGTGGGGGTTGTTCCCTGGGGCAGTGGATGGCCTGGCCTGATGCCTTCCCCCCTGAAGGGCCATTTGCGAACAATATTGGCCGGAAAAGGGAGACCCTTGGCTCTCCTCCTCTGCTGAGAGCTTTGCAGAATGACATTCAGCCCTGACATTGCCCTTGCCCTTGAATAAACCCAGCCTCTCCTGGGGCAGAGCCCACCTGCCCACGGGCCCCCTCCTGCTGGTCTTCACTGAGGGAAGGGTCCCCGTTCCCGCAGGGTGGGGGCGTTGGGGCTGCCGGCTGGACCCTGGGGGCTGCAGAGAGAGGCGCTGAGGATCCACTCTGGATTCCGGTCCTGGGGCCTTTGGCCTTGAATATGGAATATTGAAACCAAAGCCCCCGCGAGCAAAAACAAGCTTTTCCGGATGAAAGTAACTTTGACCTCCTCCTGTAGGGGCACAGAGGGTCCCCAGGGACGCGCCCGCTGGCTTCCGTGGGGTTAGAGAGGGTCTTTGCCCCCTGCTGGTCCCGTTCTCCTGCTTCCTGGAAGCCGACCTGTACCCACGGACGCGGAGGCTACAGCGGGCGCCGCCCCGGGACTCCCCACGAAGAACGCCCCCCCCCCGCTCCGACACTGTCCCCCTCACGGCCCAGAGCTGGTGATTTAGGGGCTCTGTGGCCTAATGAACGGGCAGTTTATGAATCCAAAGCAGAACAGTAAGTGTAATTATTTGGAAGTCAGAAGCTCCTTCTGTCCCAGTGACTTACGACTGTCACCCCAGCCACGGGAGCCTCCATAAGGGTAAAATTGGGCAACATTTTAGGAATTAAATTGACAACTTGGCCAAATCGACTTCCTTAGTGGACGTGTCATGTCTGCGGTTCGTGGGGGCGACCCTGAAACGGAGCCGACAGCTGCCGTGGAGGCCCAGGAGGACGGAGATCACATGGGGCCAGGGCCGTGCAGCTCTGCTCCCGGCCGGGGCCACTCTCTGTGTCCGTCCTCACCTGCCCTCAGTCCTACTGTCCCACGTTTGCTGGCCCAGAGAGGAGGGAGGCTCCTTGTTCGGGTCCTCGGCTGGTGCCAGGGAGGGGGACGAGCTGGGGCCACCCCGGAGCAGCACAGGTGACCCCTGGGGGACGTCCCCAGCCCCCCCACAAGAACAGCCCGTCTCAGCTGCTCCAGGAAGAGGACGTCATTTCTAGAAGACTGAGGGGCTTCCTTAATGCTTACGAAATCCAAGCTCGCTTCTTCCTCCAACCAGAAGGGGCAGAAAAGAAAGCCAAAGGGGGACACCGGGGTTCCTATTAGCATCCACTGTTGGCAAGAGCTCCAGGCTCCCCTGGGCTTCTGGCCTGGTGTGGGTCCACCTGCTCTGGTCCCGGCTGAGCACATTGCAGCGACCGGGTTCTGGGAGCTCCGTTAGCATGTGCGCTGCTTTTCCGGGACGAGTCTGTGGGAGGACACGGGGCCAGGACTCTGCACGTGAGTCTAGGGCTCCTCCGAAGCCTGGAAGGGAAGCCAGCCCATCCCGTCTGCCCGGTGCTGTGAGGCCTAGTCCCCTGGGGTGGGTCCTGGGATCCCCATTAGACGCCCCATTAGGGGCGTCTGGGTCCATCCTTGGAATGGCAGGGCCAGCCCTGGACGTGTCCGCCGACCTGCACTTGTCACCCACGGGTTGAGATGACTCTGCCCTCCCAGGGAGGAAGGGAAGTCAAGGGCTTTGCCAACGGGCCATGCAGCCACCCTCTGGCTGGGAGCGGACCGGGCCGAGGTCTGTGTGGCGTCAGACAGAGCATCACCCTCCCCTCTGCCTCTCTCCAGAGGAGTGTCGGAGCCCTGGCCATGACCATGGGCTCAGCACGCATCATACTATCTCCCTGGGAGTGGGAGCTTTCCTTCTGCTCTATTCCCAGGACTGAGGCTGGGCTCAGGGAGCAGGTCGCTGAGTGCTTCCGTGTGGGTCAGTGTCTCGTGTGAACAGCAGTCCCCTTGATCAAACTGTAGTCAGGCTCCTGGAGGCCCCGGCCCCGGCCAGGAGACATGGCCCTTCCACACGCCCTAGCTGCCATGCTCCCTGCCCCACCTTGATGTCACTAGCTGTGGCCCGCCGTCTGGCAGGGACCCTGGCGGCCCTGTTCCTCCCAGGGGCCTCACCCCGCACACCTTCCCTAGCATCTCTCGAGCACAGAAAACACCACGTCTGCAGAGTGTGTGGGCGCCGTCGTGCTGGAGGACGGGCCAGGCCTGGGGGCATGGCTGGGCTTGCTCCTCTGTCCTGGAGGGAGGCTCTCTCCCTGAGCCCGACCGTGGGGGACGCAGGACAACACCAATGGCAGATCCGACCCCAGGAAGGAGACGGGTGCCCTCCCTGCGGCGCTGGTGGGAGGGAGAATGGGGTGACATTCGTAAAAGCAGAAAATAAATGTGGTTATTTTTTGAGAGTAATTCCACAACTCTGGACGCCGAAGGAAGAATAAGACATTTAACATGTGGTGTTCCCCCTAAAGGAGGCGACAGCTGGACGGACGCGATGCACAAGCCCACAGACGTGGACCTGCCAGCACAGGAATGGGGCACCTAGAACCACGGAAGTCCACGGGACTTCTCCGAGGCACAGCTGGTGTCCGGTGCTAGACACACAGACTGAGTGGTCAGGTGCTGGTGTGAGGCCGCTGGGGACGGGGACTAAGAGACAGACGGACACACGGACATCTTGGAAACAGACCACGAGACTCACACGCAAACTGCCCAGGCTGTGTGGAGACACTGCCACTGGCAAATACAGCATCAGCAAAGGGCCTGCGGGAGGCGGGGGCGTGGGTGCCTTGACCAGCCTGCAGCCTGTCCCCCGTGTCCACACATCCCTCCCCGCCCTGCGTGCCAGCAAGAGGTCAGGGGCAGCACCGTGTGATGCGTGACCTTGTGGACTTTCTCTTTGGTGGGGAGGCCGTCCATGAGTCACGGTGAGGGGCTGGGGAGGGCTGGGTGGGCACAGGGGCACAGGCCGCCAGCTGGACCCTGATGTGGGGACTTAAGGACACATGTGCGTGGGGATGGTGGGGTGCTCTCCCCCAGACACTGGAGGTCCCAGCCCTGGTCCCACCTCGGCCGGCCCCTCACCCATGGTCCCTCACCCCATCTCCCCCACCCCTGCTCTCCTCCTGTGACCTCTCTGCTGAGAGGCAATGGCCCGTCTCCCCCACCCCAGCATCACTTCTCCCTGGGGCCATCCGTGGACCCCACACAGCCACGCAGGGCCCTGCTCACCGGTCCTTCTGGGACCTGGGACCACCTTCAGGGCAGAAGACCTGGGGCTGGGGTGGGAGGCACGGGGACCCCACCTCTTCTTGCTGAGCCCGGCACCTGAGACGCTCTAGGTCTTCCCATCCTGTGAGGAGTTGTCAAGAGAAGCACACTCTGCACGGGCCCCAGCTTCTCAGGGTGAGGGCCACTCAGGACAAGGATGGCCAAGTGGTCGCCTCCTGAACGCCAGCAGGACGGGACGCCTGGCAGGAGAGGACCTAGCCACGCAGGGTGGAGGGGAGGCACCTGGTGGGCTGGCAACGCCTGCTGGACAGCCCGAGCTTCTGAGGGCGCGCCCACCACGGGAGAGCCCATCTCAGCAGCTCTCCGGGTGGACGCCTCTGAGCGTGACCTTGAGGTCCCTGACCTTGGCAGTCCTTGTGGTCAGGAGTCGTGGAGGGCTCGTCCTTGGAACCGTGGCTCACAAGGTTCTCAGCTCATGAAGGTTGTGGTGAGAAGGAGCTTCGTGGACACACGCACGTGGACACACGCCGGCACGCACACACCACTCAGGCCACAGACGCACTCTCTGCCCCGGAGGCTGAGCGAGTCCACTCTCAGCCTGGCCTGTCCAGGAGCCGGGCTGGAACAGGAAGCCCCCCTGTCTGGGGCTACGGGGTCCTGCCTGACCCCGGTTGGTAAGCAGAGGCGCCGTCCCACTCTCCTGCTGCCCAGGCACACGTCAGCACCTGGTCGGAGGCAGACGGGGGGCCGCGGTGTGTGAGGCTGTCCTGCGGCAGCCTCCGTGCCCCTCTGCCCTTCCTGCGCACAGCACGGGGACAGGGCACCGCAGAGGGAGCGCTCCGGGGCAGACCACATGCGGCCTTGCCCACAGCGGTGAGGTGGGCCTCACACACCTCGTTCGGGCAGAGAGGACTTTCTCCAGCCTGGGAGTGGGCAGCAATCATGACTGTCCCGCTGGCTATATGAGCAGACGGAGGCCACCGGCTCAAGCCAGCGACGGACGGCAGGAGACGACACAGGCTTACTTCTGCACAGAAGCCTTTGCTGCTGGGCTGCAGGCTTGGCGGGTCTCCCCCCGTCATGGAGACGGACTCATGGGACACCTGTCCCCACGAGGTGCACTGGCTCGGGGCACGAGGGAGAGCCGTGCTTAGGTGAAGGTCAGGATCTGAGAGTTCAGGCAGTCTGTCCGATTCCCTCCTGGCTCAGGCTGGAGGCGACCATCCTTCTCCGAACGGACCCTGGGGCTCAGGATGCTCCTTATTCTTTCCTCTAGCCTCATGGTTTGCGGATTTCCCTGCAACGCACCCAGTGATGTTGGGCGCCCTGGCTGTGCAAACAGCTCAGGTGGCCAAGCCTCCGCGGAGCCCCTGCTCCAACCACATTTCTTCCCGGTGGACAGCCCCCTCGGGCACCTCCAGCTCGGCTGTCCTCAGCATCGACGGAGGAAGGAGGCGTGGAGGCACACATCCTGGTCAGCTGGCCTGCCCCGTCCCGTGCTCTGATGGCAGAGCCGAAGGCCGTCCCCCACAGTGTGTCCCCGCTGCCCAGGGGGGCCTGTGGCCGCTATTGGGCCTGCATTCTGCCCCCTTCCTCCCCCCCAGGACAAGCCCGCTCTGTGGCCACCACGATGGCACCAAAGGCCAGGGACGTCTCCTTAAAATCAGGCACAGACCTCAGACGGCCCTTGGCTGACCCTCCCAGCCATGGCTCCCAGGGCTCATATTTTATAAGGAGCCGCCGGAAACGGACGGATGTGGCTTCCCCATCCCATCCAGGTTCAGCTGGAGGACTCCGGGCGGCAGAAACGGTCCGAAGCCAAAGATCCAACTGCAGATGGGAGCAGGTTTTCCTGGAAAGCGGGTCCTTTCGACGCGGGTCTCCTTTGGGTTCTGCTTCTGTGTCTGGGACTTGGCCTCTGCGTGCGAGGGGTGGGTGCACACACGGGGGCGGGGGAGGGTCCGCTCGCTGGGGCCGGGCTTCTGGGAGCCCCCGGGCAGGCTCGGGAAGGAGGTCCCCGCCAGCCACGCCTGCTACGGCCCCAACCCAGGACACCCCAGCCCGTGAACAAAAGCCATGCTTAACAAAGGATTTTTTCTTTATTTTCATAATTTAGCTGAATCAACACAAAATTGAATACTGTAAAACAAGGGAAAAAACGCTGTAACATCTTAAACCTCCAGCATCTGCCTCTGGTCTACACTCACCGTGGGAAGACACAGGCTCAGGGAGGCGGCAGAGACCCCCCCCCCCTCACGGCTCCCGCCCCCTCTGCACTGGGAAGCCCGCGCCCGCCCTGTCCCTCCCTCCAGGACACTCAGACGTCTGCTTGTGTGGCGACCTGAAAGGGAAATTAAATACTCATGGACATTGAAACGGGTCTTAAATAAGGGTCTTCTCTCCTATCTTCAGTCTATGGGTTGCTGGGACAGCTTCTATATACTTATTATTTTTTTTACTTTTCTTTTTTTTTTTTTTTTAGTAGCATAGAACTAGCATAGTGGGCCTGCTAATTGGACCGTCAGGTAGTATATAGTTCAGCACAAACTCAGGAGAATGAAGGACCCTGTGGGACCGAGGCCCGGCCCGGGGACAGAGACGCAGACTGTCCCCTCGTCCCCGGGCCCAGCGACCCCATGCTCCAGGGAGGGCGTGGGAAGATCAGGCGCCTGCCATTCTCTGCAGGGCGGCCTGCCGCAGCTCCTCCGCCACCAGACGTGAAGACCGAGAGGGAGCGGGACATGGACAGGGAGAGGAGGTCTGGGGCCGCGGCCTCAGGGTCTGCCCGTGGGGGAGGGGCAGGGAACGGGACACGGAACCCGTCGGAAGCAGCGTGACCTAGAGATGGCGGACTCGCCCTTCAGCGAGCTGGGCCCCAGGCGGGTGCAGACGGCCACCTCCCCCCTGGGCACCCACCGCGGCTCCCGTGACGTCAGGCACGTCCTCGGCCGCTGTCCCCGGAGTCCTGCCCTTCCGCGCCGGCCCCCTGCCCCCACCCCGAGCCCTTCGGAGACATGGGCGCCCCGCCCGCTGCGTGGCCAGCCGGCCCGGGGCGGGGGGCTACCACATTAATTGTTAAATAGGATTTTCTACAAATATACAACATATAAAAACTGTTAAATATATAACTTTAGGCTTTGCAAAATACATTTAATGATCTCTTTCAAACAAGTGTTACTTCAGGTTTCTTTAATTTGCTTTCTGGAGCTAAATGGTTGTGTCAAGCGGGCAGCGGTCACGGGAGACCCAACATGCTCTTGACGGACACTGGATCACCCCACTGCCGGAGATGAGCTGCGGAGAGGCATGTTTAACTGGTTAAAACAGAACGTGGTTTTAGTCGGTCCAGTCCAGCTAGGTACAGGGAGCGGGAGCGCGGTGCCCTGTGTCCCCGGCGAGCCGCGCTGGCCCGCGGCCGGGTCTGGGTGGGGGCATCGCCGGCCGGGCCCCGGGGGCTGCCGCGGCGTCCTCCGCCGGCTCGGCCCCTCTCAGCGCGCCCCGCAGTGTCCGTGGCGGCGAGGCCTCTGCCGGGGCCGCCCTCCGCGCCCCGCCGGCATGTCTCTGCCCCCGCGGGCCCCGGCCGAGCCTGGGGACTCCGATGGCCAGGGCGAGTCCGAGTTAAAATAGATGTTTCTCTTTGGTCTATTGAGTATACTGAAATACGAAAATAAAAGTGATTCGGACAGTCTGGGGCACACGGAGAGGCCTCTTCTGTGCCCGAGGGCCAGTCCTCCCCCGGGCCTGGCGTGGTCCTCCTCTCCCGGGCTGGCTGGGCGGCCGTCCCCTGCGGCCGCGCCTCGTCCTCCTCAGCGCGCACAGCCCAGGCCACGGCCAGGGACAGCGGGTGAGGCCAGGCTCCCACGGACAGCCGGCGCGGCCCCCGCTGGGTGTCCCAGGCCAGACTCCTCACCGCGGTGCACACGCTCAGCTCGGGGCCCCGAGGAAGCAGGCTGTCCTTGACGGGCTACAGAGAGACGGAGGGTGGGCAGATGGTGGAGAATGGGTTGAGTCCACAGCGGACAGAGGACCGTGGCTGAGGTGTGGACTCTCCAGGGAGCCAAGGCCACTCCCGGGGCCCCTCTGGGGCTGCGTCTGTCAGGAGACCTGAGGAACAGAGAGAAGAGAGCGTCAGCCCCGCAGACACCAAGGGTCCCCGCTGGCAAAGGACATGCCCAGGACGCGGCCACCAGGCTGCACCAGCCGCTCCAGACAGGCCGAGTCTTCAAGGGGCCAGAGGAGGACTCCCTCACCGACCTCAGCGACCGTCGCCCCTCGCCCGTCTCCACAGTGGTCACTCCCCTGTGGCACTGGGGGACACCCTGGTGACATGCTGGCATCCAGAGCCTCCGTGGCTGACGCATCACCTCCTCCTGTTTTACTCACCGCACCCACAGCCCCCGTCCCCAAGGCTGGGACGGGGACCCCCGGGACAGCGCTGCAGCCGGGGCCGTACCCCGCTGCAGAAGACCCAGTGCATGGTTCCCTCCTCTCCTGGAGCGCGGGCCGTGCAGCCCGACGCGTGACCCTGCATCTCCGCAAGGCCGTCCCTCACCCCCACCCCTGAGGGCGCCCGGACCCCTGCAGGTCCGCACCTGCACGGTCACTCATTCATTCATTCATTCCGCAGATTTCAACAGCAGCTCCCCCTGCCCCACCCTGGGGTCGGGGCCACAGGAGCGCTCCCCAAACTGGGAGGTCCCGGCGGCCGCAAGGTGACACTGGGCGGGCCCACAGGGGAGGGAGACCCGCGTTCGCGAGCTGCGAGGACGCCTCCTCCATGAGGCCCCGTGTCCACCAGCACGCAGAGCCGGCTCCACGGCAGGGTCACGCTCTGGGAGGTCAGCTGCCCCCTGTGGACCAGTGAGCTGGGGCGCTGCCACAGGGCCCGGGGGCACCCCTCTCCCCAGCCCCACGTCCTCGAGATAAGACAGGAATCCGGCTTCCTTGCGGTGGAGACGGGAGGCATGACACTCCTCCTCGGTGCCTGGGGTGGTCAGTGCTGGGCCCGGCCGGCTTTCTGGAGCTTAGTGACCCTGCTCCTCCCTGGACATCAGAGCCCGGGTCCCGGGCACGGATGAGAGTGGGGCGTCCACGGCAGCCCTGGGCCTGGGGCCTGCCCACCGTCCCTGGGGCCAGGCAGCTGGAGGGACAGGGTGTCCCAGGGCCTCGAGGACAACGGTAGATGGATGCCTGACCACCGGGGACCCTGGTGGGGCAGTGGGAATGGGGCGGGAACCCACGGATTGGAGGGCGGACAATGGTGTTGGGAACCAGGGCTCCACGGGCAGCCGCCCTCTGCCGTGCGGGGACAGGACGACATGGCCACGGTCACCCGGGTGGGCGCCTCCTCCCAGAGGCTCCTGCCACATGCTTGGCCACTAACCGTGGATTTCAGGTAACACAGCCACTGGCCTCCAGCATTTCCCAGTGCAGATATTTTAATTACGAAAATAGCTCTGACTTGGAACCCAGGAGACCCGAAGTGAAAGGACATGGAGCTCCAGGCAGAGGCGTGAGCCCGGGACCCTGTGCCAGGACACAACATGCCCGTCTAGCAGGGGCTGGAGGAGAATCTGCAGGGGAAGGGGTCCTGGAAGGCTGAGAGCTTGGGGTGAGGGGCGGCAGGTCCCACCCGAGGGGGAGGCCACATCTGACTTGCACCCAGTGAGGCATCCTCTCCCAGTCTCGCACAAACCCGCGGGCCCGTGAGCCAGCCTGACCCCTCTGAAACTGGGCCTCGTGCCCCCTGTGAGATGGGACCCAGGTGGCAAGGGGTCCCCTCCTCTCCTGACTGGTGGGCCGAGGTCGGGAGGGTTCTGAGGTTTACAGCCTCGGAGCAAAGCTGTGTGTGAGGGATGATACTGGCCTTGATGCTGGAGCTCAGCCCAGGGGCGCGGGCCCAGGACCGGGGTGCTGTCTGCCCCCAGGCCCCCACCTGTAAGCTTTTGCAGCTCCACAGTCCCCGCTCCCGCAGTTCACACCCCAAAGCCTGTCCTGAGTCCACATATATCTGTGCTGACTTCAGTGGACCAGCCGGTTACTCAGTGGCCTGCCCAGTGGGGGCGGGGGTCCTTTCCCTGTCCCAGAGGACCCCTGACCCACCCTGGTGCTCCCCATCTTCCTACACACATGCCGGCCTCATGGTCCCTGCCACTGGGCAGACAGGGGCACAGACACCAAGCGCGACAGAGCAGAGGTGTCCTCAGTGAGCACCGGGCGTCCCCACCACGGCCGACCTGGACAGGACGGAGGAGCCCGGAGCCCAGTGCATTGGACAGACGTGGACGCAAACCTGGCTTCAGTCCTCAGTGCCTGCCTGTCCCCTTCCTCTTGCCTCGAGGCCCGGGGTGGGAGCACAGCACAGAGAGGGTGCCCTGCAGGGTGCCCTTCTGCCCCAGCCTCTGCCTGACCCCAGGAGGGGACCCGCAGCCTGACACCCACTGTCCTGGCCCAGCCCACGGCCCCTCCCTAGGCCTGTGACAGGGACTTGAACTTGCAGTTGGGGCTGTGGCATCAGGATCCGGTGGGGCCTCCAGCGGGGTCCCCACTGACGTGGGCAGAAGCCAGCATAGCCCTTCCGGCCCCGGGAAAGCCAGACGCGTCCGCGGCTCAGGAAGCTTCGGTGGCGGCCCATCTCAGGGCCTGTGCCAGCTGCCCCAGCTCCACGGAAACAGATGGTGTGTGGGCCTCTGCCGGGGGAGGGATGTTGCTGGCCATGTTCACTGGCCTCCAGCCCCCTTCCTCAGGAAAACCTGCTCTGTCGCATCCTGGAAGGTGCCCCTCACCCGGAGACCTGATGGCTGGGTTCCCGTGACAACAAAGTGAGTCACCCCCACATGAGGGGCTGCCACCAGCTCAGGGACGAGCTTGGCCCATGACCCTTGGCTTGGAGGGACCACCACGAGGGCCATCTCAGGCTTTGGGACTGTCCCTGTGAACACCCCGCCTCCCGAGAACATGCCCTCACTGGGAGACCCCACGTCACCTGTATGCGGCCCCTGGGCAGCAGGTGGGGTACCTCCGGCCACAACCCGTCTCCCTGGGGAAGGGTCCCGAGCAGGTAGTTCCTGAGCCCTGTCAGCCCCAGGAGGTTCTCGCCGACCCTGAAGCGGGGCTGGGGGTGCATCGGGGTCCAGTCCCAGCGGGTCATTCCACCCGCCCCGGAAAGCACGTGTTCTCCGCGGGGACGGGCGGGCTGCTCGCAGTATCTGGCCACTGCAAAGCATCGTTTAAAAAACAAAACAAAACTCCCCAGGCCCTGCGAGTCCAGCGACCACGGTCTCCGCTCCTCATTAAAGCCCGTGTTCGGCGTTGGGTTGGGACGAGGGTTCTGCACGCGGGAGCACGGCGTTCCGGATTGAGAGTCTGGAACAAAAGGTCCTGATAAACAGCAGACACATGGGCTCCGGGAGCCGTGTGGGAGGCAGCCTGTGCTGACAGGCTCGGGACAACGAGAGCCGCTGCCATGGGGAAGATAAAGACACGACCAGGAGGAGCTTCTGGAAAGGCTGACGTCCTCCCTCCGGAGTCCCGCCATCTGTGTCTCTTCTCCGGGACCGTCCCTGCGGCTGTGCGGCCGGTCCGCGAGGAAGACTGGACCCCACGTCCTCCCCCAACCTGAGCTCGCGAAAGCGGCTGGAATGGCCGTGGTTTGCTGTTGGGTTTTAAAAACAACTCAAAACAGCGTGATGTGGCCCAGGGCAGCTGTTCTGGTAATGCAGTGAGGCCGCGGTCTCAGATGCTCCCTGTGCACACCCTCCCCTCGGACATCTGGGCAGGGGCGTCTGGGTGGGTGCGGGGTGAGCTCGAAGCTTCCTGCGTTTGCTCGCTGCGTCCACTCCCCTGTCCGTCTGTCCTCCAGGCCTGTGACTCGCTGCGTCCTGGGCTCATGCTGCAGGGTGCTTAGGTGGGGGTTCGCAGGGGATGTGAGGTCCCGGCCTCTCGTGGGGACGAGGCTCCAGTGCTGGCCCGGGGGGCAGGAGGGGCGTGTGGGTGGGAGCAGGTGGCCTTTCCAGTGCCGTCAGAGGATAGACTTGGAGGTCTCTCCTGCTCCATCCCAAGAATGAGTTTGGACCAGTGCCCCCCTGCCCCCCACGCCACCTGGGTCCTGGGGCCAAAACCAGGCCACCGCTTCCCAGGGGCCTTGAGGGTTCACGTTCTGCTCCAGCTGCTTCCGGAGCACTTAGTAGACACAGAGACAAGCAGCTCATCCCCCGGAGCCCACAGCCCCCAGGGTCAGGTGCTGGGCCCCTGTCCTCCGTGAAATGTCTCCCAAACCAGGGCAGCCGGCTGTAAGGACATGTGACACACGGCAGGCCTGTCAGCTCTGGGGAGCGTGTCCCGGACCGCGGGCTGTTGGATGGTGCTGGCTGGGCCTTCCCGGAGCTGTTCCTGCAGAGGCCACACGGTGCCTCGGTGAGGGGGTGGCAGGGTCTGGTGCACAGGGCAGCCCAGACAAGGTGCCGAGCTCACTGGGCTGGGTCACGCGTCCCTGTCACGGCCTCACCGCGATCCCTTCCTCGTCGTAAGCAGCGCGGTAAACCCCGGTGCACGTGAGCCTCTGGACGCTGCTGTGTGTCGTCAGCCCCAAAGCACCGATGGGCCTGAGGCACCAGCGGGAGCGGCCGGCTGACCCCGGGGCCCACAACCCCGTCCACAAGGCCTGTGTGCCACCCACCATCCCCGGGGCGTGGGCAGATAGGGCGTGAGACGGGCCCCTTGCTGAGCGGGTTAGGACCTAGCGAGAGGCGGGAGGGCCGCCCGCGGCACACACGAGGGCCGGGACTCACTGAATCTCAGAGTCGGCACGTGTGGGTGCTCTGGTCTCCCACTTGCACAGCGCACCAGGCGGTACCAGGACAGGAGCGGGGCAGGTCCCCTGAGCTGGCTGGTTCTACTCTTGCCTGCCGTGGGCACGGACGGCAGCCGCAGGGATGAAGGGATGAGCACACGCAGGGGCGTGAAGGGCGGCGTGCGTGTGGATGCCATGGAGAAGGCACGAGAGAGGGGCACAGAGACCGGAGAACAGGGCCGAGAGGCTGGGCGGGGAGCCCAGGGTGTGGGCGGAGCCACCACAAGCCCCTCCCCCACATCTCAACCTGTATCCTTGTTAGTCCCTCTGAGGCACCGGCACCGTCCTCTGTTGCATCTGAGCCGCTGCAGAGGCTACCCGCGTCACCCCATGGGACGCCGGCCACTAAGCCCGGCCGCAGGGATACAGCACCTGGACACGCACATCCTGGGGGCAAGCGGCCGGCGGCTCCAGCCAGGGCCTCAGGGGAGCACAGGCCAGCACCGAATGTGCAGCCCTTCTGTGCCACGAGGCACAGAGCTCCCTTCCTCCCCCTCGAGCGTCCCAGGCAGGTCCTCACCCAGAACGGGCTCCACCGGAGCCCCCTCCCATCCCCTCCTGCAGAGCACGGCCCAGGAACGGCCACCTCCTGCCCAGATTTCGTTACTTGTGAGATGCGGGGTTTTATAAAGAACGTGGTCTGGGCTATTCCTGCTCGTGCGGACTCCAGAAAGGTGCTCCGCTCCCCACACGCTCAGTTTCTGCTCCCACTAAATGGGAGTGTAAAAGGGATCGGCTGAGAAGTGTCCCCGCAGCCCAGGAGTGAGGGCGTGAAGACCGGCTGCTGTCCGGTGAGCTGGGGAGGATCGCAGGGCCCCGTTTTCGGCGTGACACGCTCCTGTGCGGCCGCGCTGCTGTCCGGGGTCCTGTGGGTCCACAGGGCCGCCCAAGGAAAGAAAGGAAGCTGGTCTCTCGGGTCTCAGAGGAAGGGACCTCACCGGGGCCAGACGTCTGCCAAGGAAGCCCGTTCTCACTGAGAATTCCCGCCATCAGCTGGGGCCGCCCTCATCCCAGAGAATCCCTCCCACAGGGCCTGAGCCCTCCGAGCCTCGAGGTGGCTCGCTCCCCGGCCAGGCAGGGCAGCCAGCACACAGCCCGGGTCCCAGGCTCATAGGACGCCACATGGGACGCGGAGAAAGAGGCTCTGAAGGTCCAGAAGGATCCTGCTTCCGGCTTCGTAAGGACCTTCAAGTTCTTACTCTACTTTTTACCAATGGGAAGCAGAACTCAGAGACGGTGTCCCTGTGAGAAAGCCTGTGAGGAAGCCATCAGTAGGACCCCATCAGTGGGATCCTGCAAGTAACAGGACAAGGGCTGGAGGGGATGCAGGGCAGCGCACTGGGAGCGGCCCCCAGCCGATGGCCACAGAGAACAGACTCTTCCCTGAGCCGTGGGTGAAACCCTGTCCCGCCCACACCTGGCGTGCACCTGGGAGCCCCGTGAGGCCCCGGGCACACCTGCTGGGCTTCCGGCCACAGAGTGGGGAGAGGACACACGTGTGCCGTCCTCGTCGCTGTTTGCAGTGACTCGTTATGCAGCACGGAAAACCGAGGCACCCTACGGACCAGCTGAGCTCGTGAATTCGCCTTAAAACAACACGTTTGGGGAGTGTGGGTGCCCCGTTGTCAGGAGCCCCGTGTTAGTCCCGCTCTACATAATAAAGGGCTCCGGTGCGGACGACGTCCGGAGGGCGGTGTGTGCTCACCCCCATCTGCCGGGGCCCCTTCTCCTGGAGAGCAACTCGGGGGTCCGCACGTCTCCTGCTGGGAGCGGCGAGGGAGGGGACCCTCCCCAGAGCAGGGACGGCAGAGTTGTGCCCGCCCTTCCTGCCTCACAGGTCCTGAACTGCGGAGACAGAAGGAGGGCTCTCACGGGGGACCGCACGGGCCTGCAATGCTCCACTGTGACCCAGGGAAGTTCACGCAGGTCACGACGTCACCACCTGTGCCGCTGCACGCTTGAGGCGTGCCCGTCCCTACTGAGAGCCACACTGCAATTTAAAAAGTCGCGGTGACGTTCAGTGAAGGTCCTTGATTCCCTCTGACTATGGTAAGTCCCCTCCTGGCCTCCACCACAAGCACCAGCCTCTCCCGGCCGGGCAGAGCCCAGAGGGAAGAGCCTGGGGCTCGTTACCATGTGCGGGCCCCTCGGGGTTGCACAGTGACAGCCCCCTTCCCCAGGCACAGAGGGTCCTTCAAACACCAGCTATGCTCTAAGAGGAAACCCCCACTTAGCATCTAGCTGGAGGGTGAGGCCCTCCACCCTGAGCCAGGTTCTGGGCCCCAGAACCCCCTAGAAGCCACCAGCTCTGTCTGCTGTGCTGGGGAGTCCGACGGACTAGTCCCTGGACTCCATGCTCTTAACACAGGATTCTGGGAGGTGACGGCTCTGCCCTGTCTGTGGGAGGCTGGGACCCCTGCGACCTCCTGCCCACGTCCTGCCCGGCTTTTCCAGGGAAGTGTCCCCGTGCCCTGGCGGGTCCCCTCCAGCCCTCTACCTGTGGGAGGACAGACTGGCTTTCCCCCTCCCTAAAGCCCAGCTGCCGGGCGGCATTTCCAAAGGGTGCACTGACAACCGCAGGAAAGCTTTGCTGCCAGATTCCTATCCTCTCTGTCCCCGCCCCAAGGCAGTGCCAGCTTTGAAGTCCGTCCCTCGCCTGTGCTAATCCAGGGCAGGGCTGCTGGCAGCATCAGAGCAGCCGGCCTCAGCCCCCTGCCGCCCGCAGCAGACCTGTGGCCCACGTTCACGGGCGGTGGGATCAAGGGGACACGGAGATGACAGAGTGGGCGGGGGCTACACTTCACAGAGCCAGACACGCTCTGGCCGACAGTGTGCCGTCCGCAGCGGCGAGGGCGGGCCCAGCGTGCTCGGGGAGTTCGGGATCAGACCCCTTCCCAGGTCTCCCTCCTGTGTCCACTCATGGTGGGGAGGTCACCTCTGCATGGCCAGGTCCGGGCCTCCGAGTGGGACCAGGCGGTGCCTGCGGTCACTGTCCGTCCAGGAGCCGGGGGACCGGGCGGAGGACTGGTCCTAGGGACACATCCGTCTTCCTGTCGGCTTGTGGAGGTTTCACTGGGATCCAGCAGGCGCGCCACGCAATCACACTTTCAGAGGGTGAAGCCCACGCCTTTGTGTGGCCAACGCCACGGCCTGTGAGGAAGACTCGCTCCCAGGAGCCGCCCCGAGACGTCAGCGGTCACTGCCACGCTCCGCCAGCCCCCGCGGCCCTGAGCAGACGTCCTGCCTCCACAGATCTGCCTCTTCTCAATGTTTCCTGCACACGAGTCACACCGCAAGTGGCTTTTGTCTGGCTTCTTGTGCCGTGTGCGACGCATCCTGGGCTGGTCCATACTGTGGCCCGTCGAAGGCCTGTCCTTCGGCTGAACGACAGCCCGGGACCGGCTGGACCACAGTTTGCCGACCGTTCGTCAGCGGGTGGGCTCTGGGCCGCCCCCACCTGCCGCGGCTTTGCTTCCGGCTGCGGCCATCCTGCGAGCACACGCGGGCTTCCGCGGCTCGTGGCCGGACACCCACGGTCCCGCGGGACAGCGACGGCTGCTCGTGCCGTGACTCCGTGTTTCACTCTGGAGCGACCGCCAGCCTGTCCTCCGGGGGCCTGGGCGTGTCTTTCTGCTTCTCTTGACGCCTACCCCCGAGCACCTTCCAGAAAGGCGGGTGAGTCCACATTCTCCCCGACCCCTCGTGAGGCCTCGGAATGACACTGGGTGGGATTAAAGCAAACGACGCAGAAGCGCCTCCTTCGTGCGTTGGCCGCCGCTGCCCGACCGCGTCTCTTCCTACTTCCCTTGGTTATTCCCATTTGGGGTTTTAGGAACTCTCTACCTGTGGGCTATACTCATCTCTCACGGGCTACACTCATCTCCGTCCACGTGCTGTCCCTCCCCCACGTGGTTTGCAACCAGCCATGGCTGACACGGAGCATGACTCGGCCCCTCTGTGGCTCCGTGTCCTCCTCTGAGACGCAGGCGACGGCAGCCCGCAGCTCACGGGCGGATGTGGCATGAACTGGCGAATCTGTGCGCACGCGTCCACAGCAGCTGAGCACGTGTCACTAGTGTCTGGGTGTCCCCGGCTGTTCTGGATTTACTAGGACACATCCCTGTCCCCAGCCCGCACCCAGACTCCCTCACACACTTCCTCCGGCTGCCCCACACTCAGGTGCCGTAGCGCGGTCCACCATCTCCCGGGAGTTTGGGGTGCCCTGTGGTGAGAGGTAACACTCCAGCGTGAGCAGCTGTCCCCAAATATGAAGCCCGTCTTCCCCTACCTGCCACTGGGGACCCACCCCTTCCCCACCAGTCAGTGCAGCCCACAGTCCCCTTGCCCCGATGCCAGGGTTCCGCTCAGGCCCACGTGGTCTGCTCCGTGCGGCAGAAAGTCACAGTAGGAAGACCAAATTTTCTCAGGTTTAAGTGTGTCCTCGGGACTTGGACAAACTCCGTCCCTGCATCAAGGACAAGGCGGGTACCCGGTGGGGGGCAGCCCGGGGCTCAGCCACTCACAAGCTTCCCCTGCACACCCAGGTGCACACCAGTGGGACGTGGGTGCCGGGGTGACCTCTGTCCCAAAGCCTTCCTACACCGGGACGTGTCTACACGCCCAGCTAAAATGGAAAATCACATGTGATGCGCGTAAATCTTCATCAGGGACTGGACTGAAACTGTATCAAATCTAAAAATTGTATCTGACAGGACAGACAACCACACAGGGTTTGGGCATGCATGGACTTTAACCAAATATGTGGCAGCTTTTTGTTTATTTATTCCAATCTCTTTAAACTTCTCCCGGTAAGACTCTGCCACTATCTTCACACAGGTGACCAGCCTCTTCTTGCAGAAGTCATTTCAAGTTTTTCATACGTTTCCTGCTGCGTTTCGCAGAGACCTTGCCTCCCTCGTGTTTACTCGGGTTTATTTTACTTACATATTTTATCAAACCATGACTCTCCTGAAACCTATGTGCCCGGAAAGGAGAACACAACTGACTTCTGCCGCGCCTCTCCCCCTGGCAGGTAGGCAGGTTTCTTCCTCGAGTCTGCCTGCAAGCTCGCTGGTGTTCACTTCCTAAAGGACACGCTCCTCTGCCTGCTGATTCCTCGCCCGGCAGGCAGGCTCGGAGGACCTGCGTCGGCCTCGTGGGGCGGGCAAACTCAGGCTGGCAAGGCCCGAGCTGTGCAAGTTTCAGCTCCGGAAGGTCTCTCCTGCGACCACCTGGCTCTGCCCCCTCGGCACAGAGGCAGCCCTGGAGCGTCTGAGTGAAACGAGGCTTGTTCCAATAAAACTTTATTTATAAATATAGGTCGTGGGCCAGATTTGACCTCGGTTTGCTGACCTCTGATCTAGACCACAACTTGTCTGTGTCTATGAAAACTTAGGGCTGAACACAAGTAGAGAACCTTCTGTATTCATAATTTGTCCAATTTAATAAGCTCTTCAACTAGTTTCCAAGGCACCTCAGCAGCTCCTGCAGAATTCTGGAAGCACCTGTTTACCTCATCGGTGAGTAATAAACATTGCATTTTCTCATACCAAATAATGAGGTGATTCCATCTGCCAGATCTTCCAGAAGGTCATCGTGGGGACGGCTGCAGGCCTGCACCTACCGCCAGCCTCAGTCCTGATGGGCACAGGGCAGGGGTCCGGCTCTAAGGGCCATGCTGGCGTTCATTTCAGGCGGAGAAGAGGCTCCAGGGGGCCTGCCTTCTTCTCCTCCAGGTTAGCCGGGAGCTCTGCTGGTCCTGATGCTGTGGTTGGTTTGGTGTTTTCCTTAGGAACCAGCGTGGTACCCGCCCAGCGCCTTTTCAGCGTCTGCTTACTGACAGCACATTTTTATCTGACCATCCTTTGGGCTTGGTCATCCTTCCTGATTCTAAAATATTAACAACATATTTTTCTTTCTTACATAAATCTACTTTTGTGTTGTGTCAAAGGACCACAGGACTCAGCACACTGTTGCTTGATGTGGGGACAGGTGACATGTGTCCCAGTCATGCCTGCACATTCCAGGGAGCAGGGATCCCCTGACGTATCCACAACCTCAAAGCAATGCAGAGTACACGAGGGCCTCACGGGCACTTTGCTGAACCAGTCCAGTGCCCAGCACGGTGCCAGTCCCGTACCGCAGACTGAATCTTCACAGAACACAGTGGTTCCATGTGTGCTCTCCTACCCTTGGGGAGATTTCCAGCATCAGGGTTTCACTAGTCCCTAAAATGAACTGGGAAGTTTCCCAGTATTTGGGGAAAGGACACCTGCATGTTAATGTTTTCAAGACCGTGCCTGGTAAGCCATCTCTGTCTGGGATTTCTACTGGTGGATGTCAATGACTCTCTACTCCTTAGTTAGGACGGTAATTTGCACCCCAGGAAATCATTTAAGTACTGAAAACCTACAGACGTGGTGATCAGTACACAAGCTGTGTATGCACTCTTGAATGATCTGAGACCCCAATACTGGCTGGTTTTCCCTCCTTCCTATCAGACTTATTTTCTAACAAAAAATTTGCACATGACAGAGGTCAGAGTGTGTCTTTGTGGTTTTGCCAGTTACGCAGTAAAGGATCACGTCCATGTCTTTCTTTTAAAAGTTCACTGATGGGGCGCCTAGGTGGCCCCTGGGTGGCATCCGACTTTGATTTTGGATCAGATCGTGATCTCAGGGTCATGGGATCAAGCCCATGGGTGTCAGGCTCTGTGCTCAGCCCAGAGTCTGCTTCAGATTCTCTCCCTCTCGGCCCCTTCCCAACCCTGGATGCATGGGTGCTCGCGTGCTCACTCTCTCTCTTTTAAATAAATAAATAAATAAATAAATAAATCTTAAAAAAAATTTACTAATATTCCTGTTTCACATTTAGCCTCTTTCTCCTCTCCTCTTGAGGGTGGCTTCTCCATTAAGTTAGGTTATTTTCATTCTTCCTGATTTAAAAATAAAGTTCTCTAAAGACACGAGTATTTCACCGTGTCTGTAAACACACCGTCTGTCAGCCTCAGAACATGCAGAATGTGATTCAACAACAAGGACACATGGACTCGGCCATCCGGGATGTTCCCGCTCTGCTCTGAGGTTACTGGTCAAACCCCTTCAATCTTAAGTCAGCCCGGGAGGCGAGGAGCGCCATTCCGCCCATTTTCCAGATGTTGATGGTGAGGCACAGAGAGTTAGGTGACAGGTGCTTCGCCAGCAGACTGACCTCAGGCCCTGAACATGGCTGCATGAGCTTGACTACACACCGTCTTTCACCTTTCACGCCCTGCCCCGACCAAAACATTGTGGGAAAGTACTGGCTGATAGGGTTATTATTATTATTAATATTATTATTATTATTATTTTGCAATATTTTAAATAGATGTAACAAGACTGGAAAAGAAGGTCGCCACATTTCTGTGGAAGTTCAGCTCACAACCTGGATTATGGATTCTTCTGCGCAGATTTCATGCATGATGGGGAATTAGAAGCAGCCTGTTTGTTTGTTAAAATGCTTAATATGTAGCTGCAGATTCAGTCATGAAATTTTTATTATTCAGAAGATCTGCTTCCTGGTTTTTTAAATTGTTGCGTTGGGTGGCTTTTTACTTGACCTCAATGCAGGTTAAAGGGTTGTTTAAATTTTGAACTAAAAATCGTGTTCCTGGTCATTTTGCTAATTTGCAGTTGGGCTTGCGTCATAGAAATGTAGGTGCATCCAAGCATAAAGGTTTCTGTGACACGTTCATTGCTTTGAACTGCAACGTATCCATACGTGTCAATAATCACATATACTCGTGTGATCTTGTGTGTATCGATATATGACTTGCTGTCCCAATCTAATCATCTTACCTGCTGACTTCCTTTTCCTCTCCTTGGCCGGGTGCACTGTCCTTTATTCTTTGCTTTAACACTTTTAGTTCGTTAGACGCGCCTTTAGAAGGCAACGTACATTTGACCACCTTAGAAGCCTGATTTCAACAGTCTCTGCCTTTCAGCCGGGGAGATTAACCCGTGTATGTTTATTGTCACCAC
>PJEN01001816.1:0-37732 GCA_004024605.1 Pteronura brasiliensis
GATGTCCATGTGGTCCAGTGTGTCATTTAAGGCCTTTATTTCCTTGTTGATCTTTTGCTTGGATGATCTGTCCATTTCAGTGAGGGGAGTGTTAAAGTCCCCTATGATTATTGTATCGTTGTTGATGTGTTTCTTTGATTTTGTTATTAATTGGTTTATATAGTTGGCTGCTCCCATGTTAGGGGCATAGATATTTAAATGAAATCTTTTAAAAAATGGAAGTGGCATCAGGAAAGATGACACAAAGGTTCTGACGTCAGGATCAGGAAAGCTGGGCTTAGTGCTGTTCTCAGGCAGGCTAACTGTGATATGAGGCCAGCCCCCCACTACTTGCAGTCTATTTCTTGTCTAACGTGGTCTCACAAAAATGGCTGCAGGGGCAGGGGAGGAATTGATTAGAGGGAACTTACTAAGTGCTAGAATGTTCTCTGTCAGTTTAGGGTGTAAACAATGGTCAAAAACTCATCAAGCCAAATGCTTAAGATCTGTGCATTTTAGTGTATGTTAATTATACTTTAATTAAAAACAAACCAAAAAATGGTTTCTAAGGTTTCTTCTGGCACTGCGACTCTATGGCAACTCTCCACATGAGGCCGTCGCCTCTCTTCATGCCAACAGCCTTGTTCCTGAAGTGGTGAGGGAATACTGTACATTTATAATGGCATGAATAGTCCCCCATGAAGCCAGAATTAACTCAAAGATGCTTCCTTTCCCACTAATCTTCAGCTGTTCATTTCTGTATCTGTGCCCACTCCAACCTATTCGCAGTATCATCAGCAAATCAGACCTTTGTAAATCACTATTCCCTATGCCTACACTTGTAATCAGGGTAAATATTGTAATAGTTAAGATTAATAATAATGCTTGATTGTTATTTATAAATAATCTGCACTGGGGATGATAATAATAAACAGTAACTCCTCCCACAAATGCTACTGAATATTTATTACGTGCCAAGAACTGTTCTGAACACTTCACGTGCATTATCCCAGTTAATCCACACAACATTCCTAAGGAATAAGAACTATTCTTTTCATCACATCGTGAGTCATCATAAGCTCCTCCCTCCCAACCTTCCTTTCCCAAGTACTGCATTAATCTTCTTGAGTAAATTTAGGTCCTGGATTTTTCTAGAAGCTAGCTCAGCTCTGTGGTTCTCTGGTTTCCTGTTCTTCCTTGTCAATGTTGCCCATTAACACTGCCAAGAATGGGAAGAACTGGTGAAATAAATATTAGGCTGGTAAATGATGGGAACCAGATCACTGGTTCCCTCTCCTATGATTGCTGGGCTGAAATTTTTTATAAGAGGTCTCTCCATGGAAGAAGGGTTGACCACGTTTTACTCAGAATCACAAGACTGGAAATTGCCTAAAGAGGTTCTCTCTTTCAGTCCTCCTCTTGTTTCAAGAACGAGATGTATTGAAAGTAGCTGACACAGACATTTCCCTGTCATAGGCTCAAAAGGAATCACTGGAAGTTTCCCCTGGGAATGCATGTCCATTTTTCACAGTTCTACCTGACACTTTAGTAATTACTTCCTGCATTCTTGCTCTACTCAAGGCACCCCAAGGTATGCCGTGGACACACATATGAATAAATTTCCAACCCTACCTTTGAGGAGTTTATATTTTGGTTGGAAGAAAAAATTTAAAATTCTGATAAGTACAGTGACACAGTAAGATGGTTAGACAATTTCTTAACATATTTTAGCAAGCAGAGTAGATGCTTGGATACCGTAAAAATCACAAGTGTTCAAAATGCCACCACCAGCCCCCAATGAGTCGTTGACAATGATGTCAACATATACAATGATGTGGTCGTGTCTGAAATTTGGATGGGTTTCCTTAGGGCATTCTAGGATATTATAAAGCAAAATGCAGTATGTGCTATAAAAACCAGAAGGCTGAACTACACCAGGGAGCCAGGGCTGGAGAAATCACACCAAGCCAGGAAGATTTGGAAAGGCTTCTCTCATAGCAAAGGGTGTACTGGAAATTGGCAGTTTTTCCCTCATGATTTAAAATCATTCCTTCTTTCCTAGCCTTTCAAAGTATAGAAATAGGGCCTCATCCTGCAAGGTCCACAGGCCACTTTCCATAGACTTCACAACACTCAAGAAGACTGCTTCTCCCACCAAGCCATTCCCTTCTTTAGGATGAGCAACCTCAGTGCCTCTTCTCCTTCGTGGTACGTATTTTCCACGCTTTTAATCATTTTTGCTGAGTTCCTCTGGACTTTATCCAAGTTTCCTTGTCGTGCTTAAACTGTATGGGCCCAAAGTAAGACAATGCTTTACCAAAGGTCTCCAGAGGTTAAACATAATATAAAGATTCCTCTGTGGCTAGAGATGGTTATGCTGCAGCCGAAGAAAATTAATAAACTTTCAATGGTTTACCTAAGTGCCTTCTAATTAACATATTTACCAAAACGCTCCCCCAGAGTGGGCCGGAGCACGTGTGGAATTGGAGCTGGAAGAGGGAATGTTCTTCCTATAATTTAGCCCATATGAACAATGCTCAAAAGTTCAGTGACCAGTACTTTGACCAAATTTCTGGGACCCAGATGAACACTTTAGGCAAATGAAAGCCTGTGGTATATAAGGCCCCTATAAAAGTTACATTTACGTGAATTGAACTGGTGGTCTCAGGAAGTTTTGAAGTGGAAGAGGGGGGTGGGGAAGGCAAGGGGACCAGATGTGAACATAACCAAAAACACGACTGCAGTTGGCACTTCAGAGTACCTTTGTTGGCAAACTGAGCACGGAGCCAGAGATTTAATGGATAAAAGCACAAAGCTACCCTCTGATGACTAAAGACAGTGCACACGAAGCACGCAGCCAGGGGAGGATTAAGCAAATGCAAGCTATTATTTTATCAGCAGTACATTTCTGATGGACAAGCACGGTGATAAATGAAGGGAAAACTTAGTCATAGCATGTCAGACATGGAAGAGTGTGTGGGAAGGACTCCATGCCCTAGGCCTTGCGTTCCCATATGAGAACGTGCCTCCCTGGACTGGCACCTTTGACCTGGCTTGAGTTGCTCTGATCGGGTTGGCCACATGGGGCTTCCTCTTTTCTAATCTGCTTGCCCACAGACAGGGGACGTTTTGGACATGAGGCAGGCTGTGTGGGCCTGGGTTGTGGAGGTAACTGGATGGGTGAGTCCGTCTAGCTTGGGAACAGAGTATCAGAAAGCCCACTGAGGCCGTACCCCTGAGTTGTCCCGAATTCACCTTCTGTCAGTTATGAAACTCCCTGTGCTCTCCTTTTACCTGTGTCACAGCTGGTTGTCAACTCAAAAGGACATGAAAAGAGTCATACTGGACCTCTTCTCCTAAACCCCAACCAGAAATTCAGAATTTCAGAATTCCCAGAATGCCAACGTGAAGGGGTCATGGCCTCCTCCTTCAGAATTATGGATGCAAACAACATGAAAAGCCACCTCAGTGGCCTCTGGGCAGCAGAGGGAACACATAAGAAATGCTTGCTGCCTACTCCCCAATCTTGTATCCCTGGGAATATGGCTAGAAAGACAAAAGAACACATTTCTTCCTTTGCCTTCCCCTGAGGCGCACGGACTTCAACGGCACACGTCCTCTGATGGTCAAGCAGCCCCGAAGCTGTTTCTTTACCATGAAGAATTGGAGACCCCCCAAACCAATATTTTATTGTTTATCTTTATTTATCTTTAAATAAATCTTACAATTATTTATCTTTATTCCACAGAGCAGGAAAGTATGGCTCTGCCCCAAGAAACCTACCCAAGCAGCATGGACGGCACCTTCACACTCAAAGGCAGAACTCTCAACTTCTGTCCTCTGTACCAGCGCAACACATTACAATCAGTAACAGTGACTCAGTCGTGGGACTGACTCTCCAGATAGGAAGCTGGATCGGACTCCAGGCAAGGCATGGACATTATACACAGTTTTTAAAAGTCCCCAGATAGGGGCACCAGGGTGACGCAGCTAAGCGTCTGAATCTGGGTTTTGGCTCAAGCCATGATCTTGGGGTCCTGGGATCAAGAACCACATGGGACTCCACGTAGAGTCTGCTTAAGATTCTCTCTCCCTCCCCCTCTGCTGCTCCTGCTTGCGCTCTCTAAAATAAATAAATATATCTTTTATTAAAAAAAAAAAAAAAAAAAAAAAGAATGTCCCCAGGTAAGATTCTGAATCACCTCTGTAAGGAGTTAAGCCCAGATAGGAATCCAGGTGTTATAACTCAGTAGAGCTATGAAACCGGACACATTGCTGTCTAAAGCCTCAGTACCTTTATCTATAAAACAGAGAACATAAAGCCTATCTATCTTATAGGCATACCCTCAGGACTAACCAAGATGACACTTAGATCAAGACTTTCCCTGACTTTGGAGTGCCTGGGTGGCTCAATGGGTTAAGCCTCTGCCTTCAGCTTGGGTCATGATCCCAGGGTCCTTGGATCCAGCCCCACATCGCACTCTCTGCTCAGCGGGGAGCCTGCTTCCCCCTCTCTCTCTCTCTGCCTGCCTCTCTGCCTACTTGTGATCTCTGTCAAATAAATAAAATCTTAAAAAAAAAAAAGAAAAAAGACTTTCCCTGACTTCAAACATCCAGTGATTTTGGTATCAATTCAGGATGGGCTAGGATATGTTGAATAACAAACATCCCCAGTGTTTCAGTGGCTTAACAAAAAAAAGTTTATTTCTTGCTCATAACAAGTCCACTGAGGATCCAAGTAACTCTCCAGGGCACCTGTCCTCCCCACACAGAAATTTGGGCTACCCGAAATTGCAAAATGAGGCCTATTCTGAGCTCAGTGGCAGGGGAAGGAATCACTTAGGGTCTTACATGCAATTAAATATTTCCATGTGAAAGTAACATGCATCACTTCTGTCCACAAAACTGTCCTCTTCTCTCAAGTGTGCATAAATAAAATCCAAGGATTTTAATAAAACCCTAGGATACTCTATATGGCTCAGGGAAGATAGTCCAAAATAGCCAAGTTACTAAGCAGGAAGTGGAAACTACCTCCCTTCCTCCTAAAAGCAAAATGCAAGCAGTAAGACATGCCTGTCCCAGGAGGGGGCTTAATGGCTTTCTGTCCTCACAGTACCAACTGGCCACTGCAGCCATTGCAGGAGGAGGGAAAGCAACATGGCAAAACACAACCGGCACAGAAGGAATTTGAGCTACAAAGCATGTCTTAGTTGGTCTTCCAGGATGAGCTAGCCATCTGTACCATTACTCTGGGCTTTCTCCTCCGGAAGGTACTGGACCTAGTGACTCTGTGTAAACAGGAAAAGTGATTAAACTGAGCTGGGTGTAAAAGTCCTAGAGATGAATATGAGGCAACGCCACACACTTTGAACACTTCGTACTGCCTACGGACATTCCCCTCCTCTCTTCTGGCTTTCAAAGTTAGAAATAGATGCGTGGGGAGGCTGCAAGTGAATACCCAATAGCCTGTGTTGCTTTTTAAAAACTTGAAACAGATTTTGCTCTGATCAGTCCGAAAAAAGAAGAAATCGCTACCGAAGGTAAGGGTCCTGAGCCAGTAGGTTACTTGTAGCCCCACAACCTTGCAACAGCTACCGTGTGTCTGGTGCCCCAAAGCAGACTGACTAGCCCCACTGGGCGGTGGGGTAGCGGGCATCCCTACGAATGAAGGGCTAACAGCAGTCCCGGGAACCTAAACAGCAGGTGGCCCACAAAGTGATCCAACAGACAAGCACTCCCTTTTCATTAAGTTGTGTTTTTGACCAACTAAGCACTAAAGACCAAAGTTAAAAAATAAAGGAGGTAAAATGTTGAGTCTGAGGATTCTGTTGACTTACCCCAACACATAAAATTACTTCACTTGACTTCACAGAGGACTTCATATGTCCTTCTTTTCTCTTTCTTTCTGCATGAACAATATGCCCATGTTTCTGCCTCTCAACTCTCTTTCCCTCCCAGTAGGGATTTTCCTGCTTTGCTTAATCATATTTTGGTCTAGCTTCTCAGCAAGGATGACTCACGTTCCCAGTGCTTGGAATAAATGCATCATACTGGTCCCTTAAGTGTTTGTTTTTCAGCAAGGTCCCAAATACCAACCTGGAGTCAGTCTCAGAAGGTGAGAGGGATCTCTCTGCTGCCAGATCCTTGGACGAGCAGATCTCTGGCTTCATTTCTGTCCAGGAGCCCACTGCGATTGTGAAGGTGGAGGCTGGCATTGGCATGGTGACGTAGTAATGCCAGCTTGTGTACCCTAGAAGCAGAAGGAGAGAAACAACCATAATGAGGCCAAGGAAGGGTTCTGGACCTCACTCTATAGTTTTTCTCTTTAGGCACTTGAACTTGTGTGCTATGATGGTATGAGCTATTCTTGGGGGTGGGTCTTATCTACGGCAGGAGCATCACTGCAGGTCTTGGGGAGAGCACAAAGGGCTGACTATTTCGGGGCAGCCAACAAGGTCTGTAACTCCTCGAAGACCTGGGATCAGTTTGAAGTGCTTCAAGTGAGGCTGTAAGTAAAAGGTGGTACTTGAGGTGGTCATGTAAGGGCTACAAACACATAAAGGCAGAGGCTGTATGCTGCTATGGAGACAAGAACATGTTTTCTTTCTTTTTTTTTTTTTTTAAGATTTTATTTATTTGACAGAGAGAGTGTGTGTGTGCACAAGCAGGGGGATCAGCAGGCAGAGCGAGCAGGAGTAGCAGGGAGACCAATGCGGGGCTCGATCCCAAGACCCTGGGATCATAACCTGAGCTGAAGGCAGAAGCTTAACTCACTGAGCCTCCCAGGCGCCCCAAGACCATGCTTTCTTCATACTTATTGCGTAGCACAGTATTTGGCACCAAAAAAGATGCTCTGTTGAATAAATAAGTAAGTGAATGAATGAATGAACAAAAGAGAGATCGCTTCTGTGGTGCTAAACTGTTTTGTATACATTCGATTTAAGAATCAGTCTCAACTGGACATGGTAGAGAACAATGAGACTAGAAAAGGAAGATACCTGGATTTTGGTCCCAACTCTGAAACTAATTAGCTGTGGAAGCTCAGGTTTATCCTTTATCCTTTTTCTCTGTTCATGTATTGGGCTGGTCCCCCATTCCTCACTAAGCAGATGAAAACCAGGCCTAGAGAGGTTCAGGGGAGCCAATGACTCCCAGCTCATTTGTAACAGGCCTGGAATTTCATCAGGAGCTCCCCGCCCCAGCCAAGGGCGTGCACACCACTCAGGCCAAACGGAGTGAAGGTGTTTACCAAAAGAACAAATGATTGATTGCTTATAACACTACCCTTCCTGACTTCTAAGATGGGAAAATGCTTTTAATGTTTCTGAAATCTGAATGTGTCATACAACCTGATCTAATACAATACTTTTTTTTTCTTCCTGAGCATCTGCTATAAATTGATGGTATGCCTTCAGGGAAATTGGTATCACCACGTGTTATGGAACACACTTCTCCTCTCCTCATGGACGGAAGGAACTTTCCATGGAGGGAACTTCCATAACACAAATACCTCTAGCCTCTCTTTCAGCTTCTTACTAACTCCTTTACAGGAGCTACTCCTCTTATTCTTGTTAAGAAGTTTTAGATGGTCAGACATTCATGGAGTGACCTATGATTGCCAATTTGGCCAGTGAGTAGATAAGAGGTCAAATACAGGGTCGAAATAATAACATGCCCATACTGGCCAACAGACCTAACATAACATTTTTCAAAATCTTTTGGCAGTAAAAATCAATAATAAAGGTTAGTTTTTTATCTCCTTTTGCTTATCTTCTTTGTCTCACAACTAATTCTGAACTCAGGAGGTGGAGGGGTCATTATTTATTATCTCCTGAAATTATACTAACTTAGATCCAAAGAAATACATTACAGAACTCCTCCAATGAAAAACAAAATTATAATGGTGCATGGACACAGCAGGGAGACGTCAGCCAGAAAGGGCAGGACAGTGATTCGGGCCACCACCCCTCACATCCCCGGGGCCTCTTTGCCCAAAACTAGGAAGCATCTGACACCCTTTGTACCTCCCACTGCTGCATCTCACCACCCCAAGACTTTCCACGGGGCCTCTGCCAGGACCTAAGCCCACAAGGGCAGGGACTATGTCGATCCCCAGACCTAGCAGATATGGCTACTCAATAAATATTTGTTGAAAAGAAAGAAAGAAAGAAAGAAAGACTGATTAAAAGGAAAGGAGGAAGGGAAAAAGGAAAGAAAAGAAAGGAAAAACAAAATTTTCAATAGGAAATGAAGGTTTAAACATAAGGGAAAAAACATATCAAGTTTGAATCAATACGACATGACATCAAGTTTTGAAGTCACTAGAGGAGATATTTGAAGGACTATAGAAGGGCAGGCTCGAAACTACTGAACACCCATCCCAGAGGCAGCCATGCTCTCCAGCTTGCTTGTGAGGTCATCCTGTTTCTGGAGTCAGAGCGGCCACACTTAAGATCCCTCTCGCCACAACTAAGAAGCTGAAGGCATGCTCCTCTTTAAAGAGACAACCAAATCCGGTGATGTTGGAGCCAGTCCAGTGATATGTGTAGTTCCTCCGGAGCTTGAAAGAAAGCCATAGAGAGCACTGCCGCTCTGATCGCCAGCCAGTAAGAAGGCAGTCACAGCAGTCTTGATAAAAGCATGACGTGGATCCCACAGGACGCGCTGCCCCGAGCCCCCCTCCCTCAGTTTTTCCACCTTCCCTTCAGGACCTCATCCTCTGCAGCCTGATGCCTCTCGACAGTTGTCCCACAAGAACTTCAGTCTGGACCGGACAACACAATGAGAGGTCTCGGGGGAGGGTGCAGATGGAAGAAGAAAGGACCTGTGGGTGAGGAACTAAACCTTCTGAGCAGCCTCGGTTGACTAACCAAATTCTCTTACTCAAAGAGCTATGGTCTGGTCATTCCTTCTCTGAAGGATATTTTGGAACATTTACCATGGGCCACTGAATTTCCCTTTTAAAAGCTTCAGTCACTTGGGCATCAGTAACTAAACAGCAATGGTGAGGTTTTCAGGAACAAATTGAAGATTGCACACATGAGGCTATGTTTGTTTCTTCCCCAAATCCAATTAAAGGATAGTAAAGGGATTTTTAAAATATTTTTATTTTTAAGTAATCTCTATCGCTAACATGGCCTATTTCCCCATCCCCCAAAGCCCCAGCAAATAACTGGAGACTCATTTTCTAAAGAGAGTAAGAGAGAGGGCCTCCAGACTGGGGGTGGTGCGAGGGGGAGGAGAGGGGAAAACAGCACAGTTGACAGCAAATGAATGGGATTAGATGAACATATGCATATCAGATGCTGAGACCACCAGCCATCTTCTCTTATTTGGTTCCCTGAATGCAGGCAATCAGGCTTTTACCCTCCAGGCAGAGGAACGAAAAAACGCTAAACAGTCCATGAGAAGACAACTAAGGAGACTCACTTCCGAGGTGTCCTATGATCAGCCTATGGTGAAACTCACAGTTAAGAAGCCCTACACAGGCACTCAGAGCTTCCCATCAGCATTTTAGTCCCCGTTCCTAATTGCCTACAGACAAATCAAGCACTTCCAGGACCTCTAGAAAGCCGCTGCTGTGACACTGAGAGACCAAAACAAACAGAAACAAGCAAGTTAAAGGTCACTGGTCACGCGAGGAGAAGAAAATTTCAGAGAACACCAAACACATACCCAATAGGAGCTGAATATTGCCATGCTGAAATAAAAATAGTATAATTTACAAAAGGAGCATTCCAAAGTAAAGAGAATGAAACACGTAACAGAAGAAAAGAAAAACTCAATAAAGGCGTGAGATGGAATATAAAGTTGGAGAAGTCTCCCAGAAAGTAGAGCAAAAGAAGAAAAAAAAAAAAAAAAAAAAGAGGAAAAAGTAGAAAAGCTCCACAGGTCCAATATCCAAGTAATAGAAGTACTAGAAAAAGACAACAGAGAAAATAGAAGGGGGGAAAGCGTCAGTTAAAAAAATTGAGAAAATTTCCCCCAATTTAAGGGGCCACGAGCTTCCAACTTCAAAAGGGCACATAACACCCAGGACACTGGATACAAATCAATCCACATTGAGATGTATCGTTATGAAATTTAGAACCCTAGGGACAAAGACAAGATTCCACAAGTTTCCAGAAAGAGGGGGAAAAAAATCACATATAATAAGGACACTTTCAGACATGCAGTTTCACAAAAATTCACCTCCCACGTATTCTATTCTCTGGAAGCTACTTAAGTATGTAAAATATGCTTCAAAAAGATATAGTAAACCAAGAGGAAGGCGGACAAGCCAACACAGGAGAGAAGCAAAGGGAACCTGTAGAATAATGGAGAAGCGAGATCCCAGGAGCCAGCTACGGCCCAGCAGAGAGGGCAACCCTGCTCTTCAGAGGACCTTCCAGAGCCTGGGGAGAGGCAGCTTCAGGAGGAGCAAAATTTTTTTTTTAGGAGGAGCAAACTGATAGAAAACTTGATGTATTTGAGCATCTTAGCAGATTTAAACAACTGTCAAAGCCTCTGGGGTTGGCAAATACTTAGAAAACCATGCAAATAGGAAAAACAAATAATAACACAATGAGTAACCCCCATGAAAAAAGAACATGTACAGAAATAATAAGGTTGTACTCAAAGTAATCAAAGTTGTAAGTAATTAATCAAAGTTGTACAAGACTCAGCTTTTAACAGCATAGATACGATAATATAAAGAATACTGATCTAATCAAGGTTATGATATTAATTATATCAGGATGATGGGATTTGGGGAAGGGGTATGTGTGTGATGGTAGGGTGGAGAGAGCTAAATCCTTATCATCCCCAAACATCTTACTTACTTGCATGATGCAAACATCATGCATCTTACTGAACAACATGGACATATACACCAGATAATTAGCTAAATAAAACAGGTAAAAGTGGTTACTTCTGAAACAGAAGAAATACAGTAGAGGTACTGAGGCCTGCTATTTTGGGGAGGAGTATAATAAACCCAATAGAACTGGGGCTCCTGGGCAGCTCAGTGGGTTAAGCAACTGCCTTCGGCTCAGGTCATGATCTCAGGGTCCTGGGATCGAGCCCCGCATCTGGCCAGGGAGCCTGTTTCTCCCTCTCCCTCTCTGTCTGCCTGCCACTCTTCCCTGCTTGCGCTCTCTCCCAATCTCTCTCTCAAGTAAATAAATAAAATCTTTTTAAAAATTAAATTAAATTAAAATAAACCCAACAGAACTGACTCTTCGAAACATGTGCCTTTCTAGTATAAAAAAATTAAAATAATCAATTAATTTCTTAAGTTCATCTTAAGAAAAAAAACATAATATTTTTGGTCCTGAGGTAATATGAAAATGATAAAATATACCTCAGAAGAAAGAGACAATTTAGAGATAAGTAAGAGACAACAGCCTATTAAAAAACCCTTTTAAGAATAAAACACTGGCGGGGCACCTGGGTGGCTCAGTGGGTTAAGCCTCTGCCTGTGGCTCAGGTCATGGTCTCGGGGTCCTGTGATCGAGCCCCACATCAGGCTTTCTGCTGAGAGGGGAGTCTGCTTCCTCCTCTCTCTCTGCCTGCCTCTCTGCCTACTTGTGATCTCTGTCTGTCAAATAAATAAATAAAATCTTTTTAAAAAAATGAAAGGGCAACCTACAGAATGGGAGAAAATATTTGTAAACCACATATCTGATATGGAATTAATATCCAAAATATATAAAGAACTCATACACCTCAATAGCAAAAGATATGATTAAAAATCAGTAAAGAACCTGAATAGATATTTTACCAAAGGACATATTCAAATTGCCAACAGGTACATGAAAGGGTGCTCAATATCACTTATTATATCAGGGAAATGCAAATCAAAACCACAGGGAGATATTGCCTCCCACCTGTCAGAATGGCTGGTATCAAAAAGACAAGAAACAAGTGCTGGTGAGAATGTGGAGCAAAGGAACCCTTGTGCACCATTGTTAGGAATGTAAACTGGTACAGCCACTATGGAAAACAGTACAAAAGTTCCTCAAAAGATTAAAAATAAAACTACCATATGATCCAGCAATGACTCTTCTGGGTATACACCTGAAGGAAATGAAATCACTCTCTCAAAGCGATTTCGACATTCCTATGCTCACTGCAACATTATTCACAATGGCCAAGACATGGAAACAACCTACGTGTCCATCAGCAGAAGAATGGATAAAGAAAGTGCAGTATATATGCACAATGGAATACTACTCAGCCATAAAGAAAGGAAATCCTGGGACACCTGGGTGGCTCAGTTGGTTAAGCTGCTGCCTTCTACTCAGGTCATGATCCCAACGTTCTGGAATCGACTCCCACATCGGGCTCCTTGCTTGGCAGGGAGCCTGCTTCTCCCTCTGCCTGCTACTCTGTCTGCCTCTGTTTGTGCTCGCTCGCTCGCTCTCTCTCTCAATCTCTGACAAATAAATAAATAAAATCTTTAAAAAAAAAAGGAAAGGAAATCCTGCCACTTGGACAACATGGAAGGACATTGAAGGCATCACGCCAAGTGAAATATGTCAGACAGAGAGAGACAAATAGTGAATGATCTCACATATTTGTGGAATCTAAAAAACCCATCACACTCATAGAAACAGATTACTGGTGACTGTGGCAGAGAAATGGGTGAAGGGGGTCAAAGGGTACAGACTTCCAGTTATATGATGATTAAGTTCTAGGGATGTAATATGCTGCCAGGTGACTGTAGTTAATAATACTGTATCATGTATTTGTAAGTTGCTAAGAGAGTAGATCTTAAAAGTTCTCAAAACAAAACAAAAAAATTATAACTACATGAGGTGATGGATGTGTTAACCGACTTTATTGTGCTAATCATTTTGCAACATATAGACACCAGATCATGACACTGTATCCCCTAAACAATGCTATATGTCAATTATATCTCAATAAAGCTGGGAGGGAAAAGAATGAAACCATGTACACAGTAGGCTTTCTCCCTACAATTTGCATCAAAAGTGTTGATCTGATTTTTGCTGTCCCTCCAGTTCTTGTACCGTACATCTGGCACATGGGCAAGAAGAGATTTGTGGAAACAGCAGGAACCAGAACTGCTTTCCAGAGAGGACAGTGCTAATGGAATAAAGGGTATCTGTTAGATGCCTACACAAGGTCACAGAGAGTGCCCAAATCCCATCCTGTCCCAGGGCCTTTATCAGAATATCTGTATCCTAGAGGGGATGTGGGGAGGGCATTAGAAGCCATAAAGAGGGGCGCCTGGGAGGCTCAGTTGTTAAACTTCTGCCTTTGGCTCAGGTCATGATCCCAGGGTTCTGGGATTGAGCCCTGCAATCAGGCTCCCTACTCAGCGGGGAGTCTGCTTCTCTCTCTCCTACTCCCCCTGCTTGTGTTTCCTCTCTCACTGTGTCTCTCTCTGTCAAATAAATAAAATCTTTTTAAAAAAAGAAGAAGAAGAAGATGCCATAAAGAAATGTAGCAGGGGAGAGGAATGACATTAATTTTCTCTTCTCTTCTATTCTCTTTTCTTTTCAAGGCAGAAACCTTAAATGACCTGAAGTTTGGGAGTAAGATAGCAAAAGTGGTAGCAGAACCTCAGTTAGGTCCAGCAAAAATATTTCAGAACTCCCATTGCTCCCTTGTCATCTCTGAATTTTAACAATGGAAAGAAAAGGATGCGGGTGGGGGGCATGTATGGAAAACATCACCCAAACCCGTATTTTAAATGTTCAAGATGATTTTCTTCTATACCACCCTCAAGATTTTTTTATTTTTTAAGATTCTTGAAGCTCTTCTACTTAGTAGAGCTCATGTGGAGTAAACGGTTTCATACTTCAAGCCTTCACAGCAAAAAAAAAAAAAAAAGGTTTTCTAGGTTACCAAGACTAGTTAAACAGGGGCAGGTCCATGGGAGGGGGGAGGGGTGCCGCCCAAAAGGAACTGGCCAGGAACACACTTCCCAGAGACCCTATTTGGACTCTTCACAGAAGTTCCCCAAAGCTGTCCAGCCCTGGGCTTTTTGCCCAACCCTGGGTGAACATTTGGAGCCACTGCTGTGACAACTGAATGCTTCCAGTTCTCTGGGGGAGGTTTTTACTAGTTTCTTACTATGAGGGCATGTCTGGTAGGAAAGCCTCATTTGGGTTGTCTGTTGATGGATTATTCCACTGAGCCCAATCTTGTATGAAGACTGCCCACTGCCACAGAGAGCTGGGTGCTCAAGGAATACCTGATCTCATCCTCAAACCCTACTGCAAAAAAGGCAAGTAATAAGGTAGAACTTCTGCCTGCAGAAAGCAGAGCATGCATTCCAAAGACAAAGAGAAATAATTTCTGGATTAGCTATTGTTTGGGATAAGCCTACCCTGAGAAAAGAATTGATGAGAGCTTATTTCTTCTGAATGTGTCCATTGATTGAGCTCCAGCTCTGGAATCTGACTGCTGGGGTTCAATTCCTAGAGCCACACTTACCAGTGTGGGCACACTACTTAATCCCTCTATGCATCAATCCCCTCACCTATAACAAGGGAATCATCGTAGTACCTGCCCCCTAGGATTATGTGAGGATTAAATTAGATAATATACAGAGAAATCACTAGACACAGTAATTGGCACATAATAAGTGTTGAAGAAATGTTAACTGCTGTTGTCTTTACAACTCCCTCCCCCTGTTGCTTGGGCTGACTGTCTGGAGGCAGAGACAAAGAATGTTGAAGGTATGGCTGCCACATGTGCACTGAAGCCTGTGGCCTGATGAGGCCCACATATGGGGTTTAAGGTTGAATGGCATTAAAACGCAGTGCACACAAAGCGATCCATTTAAAGGAGAATGACAGCCCAAAGGGGGCATCCTGTATGACTTCATATAGAATGGGCCATTTGGAGACTATTTAAATGGTGTTTACTTTAAATGAGCCATCCTCGATGAAATAGACAGTGAATGCCTTCATTTTCCTTTTTGATTCAATCCACTTGCCCTAGACTCCCTTGCTACACCAGCTGCAAAACAAAGAGAACACGCTGTACTTGAATTAACCCAGAGTTTTTCCTCTGCAAAGGCCAGAAGCCCATCACACCACTGGATGATTTCAGGGCCAGGCCGGATTCATTAGCAAGACTAACAGGGAGGGGTGAGGTAGGAAGGGGCCTAGAGGAAGTGGCACTCCTTAACCCAACAGGCTTGAGCAGCCACCCATCTCGCCTCCCTTCTGGGCCTCAGAAAGTTCCTGAATACCCCTACACCACCTTCTCAAATTGGAACTTATTTAGGGTGGAAAATTCTTATACTCTGATTGCCTCACTAGAAAGACAGAGATACATCGTATCAAGGATTGTTCTTATAATCACAATAACAGCTGCTACAAGATCCAAATAGACATATTCATGACCAAAACGGACCTGAAATTTTCTTCAGAAAAAAACACAAGATGACTATATTTTTTGTAGGGTAGGTTAAGGATTTGAAATGGGTTACTTTTCCAATCACAAGAGGCAGTTTAAAATTTAGCTCTGAAAAATTCTTCTAACCAGTGTTAAAACAATTGCCTTAATTATTTTCTTATGTATCACATTAAAAAAAAAAAAAACTGCCCTATGAATAGTTTTGAAGATTCTATCTTCTAAGGGAGGAAGACTGAAGAGGAAAAAGGAAGAACATGATGGAATCAGTCCACGGCGGGGAGAGAGAACTTTTTCTGCCAAAAAAAGAAAAAATTTTCTGTGAAAAACTTTGCCAATTATTTGGGAGTATCATTCTTATAAAAAGAAAAAAATAATAATATATATATTTTTAACTATTTACGAATAATAAAGTAAATACAAAATGTATGGAAAGTCACTGTCCTATTTCTAGGGGAGTCTTGGAAATACTCACAAAACACATTACAAAAATATAGCCAGAGCACCCATAACCATTCTGCTTCAACAAGGGGCAAAAGCAGATTATTTATCTTTGCAAAGTTAAACATCTCACATAATTTTCTGTATGTAAAGAGTTATTGTTTTCACTGAAAATTAAGACAGGCTCTTAAATTCTTCCTACTAAAAGCATCCACTTTATCTTTTAAACTCTTGCACTGTAGGTTAGACAAATAACATGAAGCATTTGGAAACATCGAATTGATACATGCTTTTACTTAACATATCAGATTTCTTTCCTCAATTCTTCTGTAGTCACTGCTTGTTTCCTACCTCACCACTGAATCCTTCTCTCGACACTCTTCTTAATTTCAGAGTTTGCAGCCCAAACCATTCCATACAACAAGCTATTTCATAATTCTGGCATATCTTTGTATCACATATTCAAGATGCTTAATATGTACAGGAACATATGTATATAAGAAAATGTGTATTAATAAACGTAGATAGTCGCACCATTCGCAATGTGCACGTTTTATACATCTTATGTATTTCTTATAATAACAGACACACAAAAAAGAGGTAAAGGTCCCAGTCGGGGTTGCTCTTCTTCCCTTGGCTTCCTAGCCCAGTGCTCGGGTCTTTCAGCAAACCCCAGTCCTTTCTCTTTCACTACTTTGTAGTTGCTGAGTCTACACGTTCTGGTTTTATGAGTTAGTGCCACCCTCTTGAATACTCATGGCGTGACTGTCTTTCGTTAGTTCTTCTCTGCTGTTGCTCAAGGGCGGGAACTGGCACCAGAACAAAGGAGACAGTAAGAATGCTCTGGACTTGTATGTGCCGGGACTGCCTAACCGAGGCCATGTGCCAGGTCATGCCACCGCTTCTCAAGCACCGATGCCACCCAGCAGGGCTTCAGCTTTCCTTCCCCGCAACATGGCACCGCCTGCGGCACAGGAGACCCAGAAGAGAATGACCTTCAAGATCGTTCTTGTGAACCAGGTAAAAGAGCGCCACCTACCGAGCTGAGAGCACAAGCACCTCCATAAATTTGGAGGTTTTCCCTCGTGGCTAATGAATCCCTAAAGGAATATGCAGCTCTGAGATTGTTCTTCCAAATCTCACGCACCATTCTGACCTGTGACACAAATTACCTGGTTCCTCTTAACCTTAAGTACCAAGTGGGTCAGCAAACCAGACACCAAATCCTACTGCTCCAGATGATTACAGGTACACTTTTGAACTTCGCTCATGGGAGAAAATCCATGAATGCCAAGCCCAAGACAAAAATCCAGAGCAAAAAGAAGTGGAACATGCCTGCCGGAATCATCATCCAAAAGAAATCGTGATGACCTTCCTGGATGGCAAATATGGTTAAGTGCAACAGGAGGAGGACAAGCAAGAACTAGTCAAAAGCAAATCACAAACTGACAAAGATTTGGAAAGTGCCAGGGCCTGATGTGAGACTTTATGAGGGAGGTTAACAGAGCAGAACACTGTCTCAATTACCAGTAGCTTTCCAAAGAGAAAAGATGAATGCATTCACTCCATACTCCTACCCCATGAAATATGTTTGTGCCCAGAATAAAGTTTCCTCAGTTTTAGAAACAAGAAGCTTTCTCTACTTTGCATTCTCTCTTTGTGGTGAAAATTCTTAATCATAACCATTCCTAAATGTCTTTTACTTTACCATTTCCTTCTACGTAATTCCTGCTTGCATACTGTGGGAGCAGTCTAAATAGTATTGCTCATTTTGAACCATTAAGAGGGAAGAAAGTTGGCTTTCAATTGCACACAGGAGGGTCTGGACCTTGAAATCTTGGCTTTTTCCTGGAATTTCCCACACAGAGTCAAGAGGAGAATGTCAGAGAGTTAGTCTTGGGCAGGCCAGAGTAGCATTTTGCCCAGGATGAAGTAATGTCTACAGTCTCTTACTTTTGCACAAAAATGAAATCAGATACTTTGTGAGGGCACATAGTTTTTACCACCTTTCACTTGTTCATATGCTTCTTTTCTTACATTTGTAAGGAACTTAAGTTAGTTTTGTTTATTTACTTGAGGCTTTCCATGAAAAACAAGTGGAATGTTTTATTTTTCTAGGAAGTAGGAATATACTAAATTAGACTCTGAAAAAAAATAAAATAAAACTGAACAAAAGAATTGCCAAACAGGGAAAAACAGGAATGTAGTTCGCCAGTTTTTTCTCTTAAAATCTATTTATTGAGCACAGAGAAAAGGCATAAACTCTAAGCAGAAGCCTAACTACAGAAATGACCCCAAAATCATTTTTGTTACTATTCAGCAGTGCTTCTAAATGCTCCTTCCATGAACATATTACTTCTACCCGATCATACAGAACACATTTATTCAACCAAGTATCAAGCACCTATTACATACAGAGCACTTTTTTGGGCATGGGGTCTCTGTGCTTAACAGTTGAGCTACACTTCGGCAGAGAATAGAGGCCGATGACAACACACAGGCTAACATTTCTGCCTGCCCGAATTCAATTATGCTAAGGAAGTTAAATAATAAAGGAGCCAAACAAGTCAATCTAAATCTATAGCTTTGACGTAGCCTTCTTGAAAAAAAAGGTAGGTGACTTCTGAGCTAATAAAATTCTTGATGGTCATCAAGCTACAATCTAAACCATCAGCCTTCTTTTAATAAACAGATAGGAGGAAGGATTTCCCCATGTAGCAAGGACTCGGAGGTCCGTCTTCTGATTTTTGTCCCCTGCCCAAGGGCTGCTGTCATTTCTGTCGCTGGTATCTTCTTCATCACATTATGCTGCTCCCAGGTGCTTTGCTTCTTCCGAGAAATCAGCTGGGGACTGGAAATGTGCTAATCACGTTGATGTGTCATTGTGATGGAAACTGTGACTTGTGGGTTGGGTTTTCCGCTAGTGTTTTCAAGGAGAGCTCATCGTTTTAAAGGGCATTGTGCACAACAGAGTGGAGGTCCTAGGAGACCAATCTACAATCTAGAAAACATAACTTGGAAAGGAAGTAGTATCATCTTGTAGCCACATACCCTTTTTCTCTAAGGAGTGCAGAGACATTTGGAAACATTATTCCATCCTCAGGACAGCCATTTTGGGTCTGGCAAAGAGCTCTGTTAGTACTCTTTCCTGGTTGTCCTTTGAAAAACCCCAGCTGTGGACTGCAGGGGAACTGCAGTAATAGGCATAGAGTTTTTTCCTCATCTAGCTCAATCCTCCCTCCATTTAAATTGGTAAAGTCTGCTCCGTACCGCATAAGTGTCAGTAGTATGAATGGAAGCCCATGTTATCGCATAAGTTTAAGTGGTATGAACGTAAGCAAATCACAATTTAGCATCTGCTTTGTTACAACTCTGTCCTGAATTGCTAATTCTGAAAGAGATCCACAGACATATTCCTGCAAGTATGAACATTTTCCATGGAAATTTTAACATCAATTCTTGTATTGATTTTTTTATAATCTTCAAAGAGACAGACAATGACAGATATCAAAGGGGTCAGAAGGCTTTTTTTTCTGTAAAGGGCTAGTTAATAAATATTTTAGACTTTGCAGGCCATACAGTCTTTATTGCTGCAGTTCAGCTCTGCCATTGCAGCATGAAAGCAGCCATAGGCAATGGCCATGTTCCAATAAAACTTTATTTACAAAAACAGGCAGTGGGCCAGATTTCGCAAGCAGGTTGGATCATGCAGATATAACTGGGTACTACCAAACAATTTCAGAGTTCACATCTGCATTAGTGCAAATGAGTGCACAGGGACATGCAGTGCTGCTTTAACTACTGAGATAATGAGAAAAGAACATAAGGATGCTGTTTTGGTGAGTAAAGGCTAGATAACATCACAGTATGCTGTGTAAACAAAAGCTTGACAACACATGAAAGAAAAGTGGTGAAGAAAAATGTGGCTCAGGGTAGAAGAGGCACAATAATCTCAAAAGAACCTTCATGAAGCTGACAGCACTACATTCATATCATGAGGGACAATTTTACCGCAGCAAAATATTCATCTCTACATTAAAACTGAGTTGCTTATTTGAATTTTATTGATTTAATAGTTTGGTCTATGTTTAATTTATATTTAATTTTGGCTTTAGAGATGTATAAGAGTTATTATGTTATATTATAATGTGTAATATTACACATATAATATACAAGAGTTTACGCCTGGTCTTATATCTATACTTTCTAAAATAACATTCTAATGCAAATAATTTAAGTGAACTCCAGTGAATCTGGAGATATCCCCCCCCCCCCTCGAAAAGATAAATAATGCTCAACTTTGAGAAACACTGCTAAACCTTTACTTCATAACTGCAGGGCTAAATCATGAATGAGGAAGTATGTAGCCTTGGTGAGGTGGGGGTAGGGAGAGCCACACAGCATCCTGGGAGATGCAGTCATCACAAGTAAACCACAATAACAGCAATGGAGTCTGGTGGCGGAGTCTGGGTATCAGTGCCTGTTTGAGACTGTAGTGTTTGATGTACTCGATGAAGTCAGCATGTCATGAAACCTAGTAGGGAGGGTAGAAAAAGATCCTATGGGAGTCCAGCAGAACTTCATTAGACAACTGGTAAGGAGACACCAGAGCCTGGATAAAGGAGCCATGCACTTCAGTAGCCTCACATGTGATGAACAGAGAGAGGGCTTCAGGCCGCACACAAGTGGGCAGTGAACGGAATGAAGGGAAATCCATAGACTTTCTCCTGTCTGTTGGTACATACCAAAGAGGCAAGGCATGAGCACTTTAAGAAAAAATGATTAAAGGTCAAAGAAAACATTGTTCTAAGAACTCAGAGGAAGAACAAGCCTCAGAAATCAATTTACTACAGAAATGAAAATGAGCTTAGGAAACTGGCATTCCCATTATCATACAAGAAGACATGACTTCTATGAAAAAATAGTAAAAAGCCATGAGAAGACATCGGGCTGAGACAGTGTAACAGAGTAAGATCAAAAGACAACAAAGCAACATGATAAAAAAGATGAGGAAGAATTACAAGAAACTGTTACAGTAACAACTTAAATCTGTAATGTAATTACTACAGAACAGAATGTCTAGAAAATCAGTGGTAGAGAGTATAAGTAAAAAATGAAAAGACCAACTATACAGACTGGGAGAACATATTTGCAATACACACATCCAACAGAGGGTTTATATCTAGAGCATATAAAGTACAATATATATACAGTATATACAATCTAATAACAGAACTTAAAAATCCTCTTTAAGTAAATGAATAAGTGACTCGAAGAGATGCTTTTAAAGGAAGATCTACGAATGTACAATAAGTACATGAAAAGTTGCTCAGGATCATTAGCCATCAGAGAAATGCAATTAAAACACAAGGAGATAGGGGCACCTGGGTGGCTCAGTGGGTTAAATCCTCTGCCTTCAGCTAGGGTCATGATCCCAGGGTCCTGGGATTGAGCCCCGCATCAGACTCTCTGCTCTACAGGGAGCCTGCTTCCTCCTCTCTCTCTGCCTGCCTCTCTGCCTGCCTCTCTGCCTACTTGTGATCTCTGTCTGTCAAATAAATAAATAAAATCTTAAAAAAAAAAAAAAAAAAACACAAGAAGATAGCATTTTACACCCAGTTGAAGGGCTACAATTAAAAGGACTGACAACACCAAGTGTTTGCAAGGACACACAGCAGCTAAACTCTCATACATTGCTAGTGGAATAAAAAATGATTCGATCACTTTGAAACTAGTTTGGCAGATACTTACAGAGTTAAAATATACATATATGATCCAGCAATTGCACTGTTGGGTATTTACCCAAGAGAAATGAAAATCGATATCCACAAAAAGACTTATACATGAATATCCACAGCATATATTCTGCGATGGCCAAAAATAATGCAGATTTCCCTCAACAGGTGAGCAGATTAAAAAACAAACAACAAAAAAAAAACTTGCAGTTTATTCATCTAATGAGCAACTATTCATCAATTTCTTAAAAAAAAAAAAAAAATTTAAGTAAACTCTATCCCAACATGGGGCTCAAACTTACAACACTGAAATCAGGGTCATATGCTGAGCCAGCTACATGCCCCCATCAATTTCTTTTAAAAGAGAATAAACTATTGCTACCTATAACAATATGGATAAATGTCACAAACATGTAGAGCCAAAGAAGGCTGACACAAAAAAAGTATAGCTCCATTTATATGAACGGAATAACTCCATTTATATGAATCCATAGAAGAGGTAAAAGTAATCTACAGATATAGAACTCAGATCAGTGGTTGACTGGACAGATGGCGGAGGCACGGGCAGTTTCCAGGGTACCAAACATAGTCTACATCTTCATAGGAGTGCTGATTAATTACATAGGTGTATATATTTGCCAAACCTCATGAACAAAACTTAAACTGTGTGTACATTATTATATTTAAGACATACTTTAATAAATTTGATTTTTTAAAAATGGTACCCCACAACTAGCTACATTCTAGGAAGTTTTATTACATAAATTAAAAAATTTAATCTGTGAGTCTCTAGGCAGGAAAATCAGACTACTTTTAAAGAATTTTTAAAAAATGATATCAGATTTCTCCTCAGAAATACTAAGGGATAATAATGAAAAGGTTTAGAGTCAATTTAGGAGGGAAAAAAAGTCCTAAGAATACCTAGCCAAGGATTGCTCATAACTGAATACAATAAAAAGCCAACCTAAGTATGGGAGGGCTCAGAAATATCCACGCTTCTAGAAAAAAAATACTGGGGTTCCTTGGTGCCTCAGTTGGTTGAGCATCTGACTCTTGATTTTGGATCAGGTCATGATCTCAGAGTTGTGAGATCAAACCCCATGTTGGGTTCCATGCTGGGCATAGAGACTGCTTGGGATTCTTTCTGCCCCTTTTCCTTCTGCCCCTTCCCCCCGTAAAATATATATATATGATAAATATGTGTGTATGTGTGTGTGTGTGTGTGTGTATGTGTATATGTCATTTCCCAAGTAGAGATGATTCAAACTTAAGAGCTCAAAAATAAAGAAAGTCTAAATACTTATTACAAATATGGTTTGAAACTGAACAAAAATATAAAACAGTAATTATAATTCCTAGAAGACAAGATAGGAGACAAAAAAAAGTATAAAGATAATATCTGTGTGTATTAATTAAAACTGGGGAATGTGAGTGAGGGAAGATGAGAGAAGTAAATGCCCATTAAATTTATTATTTAATTTAGAGCGAAGTCAGGAGCTACCCGTTAACTAAACTGTGAAACAGCCATTTATGGAATACTCTGTAGTCATAAAAATAATGAGGAAGCTTTTCGTTATGTTCAGTTATGAAATCTGCTATAAGATAAATTTATTCTAAAGAAGGAAGCAAAATACAAAACAATGTGCATAGCATGTGATGATTTGTGCAACAAAAAGGAAAGACTATACTATATACATAAGAAGTTGGTCACCTTGATTGCCTTGGGGGCCAGTTCTTGGGTAGCTGGAAATAAGGAGTGAAAAGAAGACTTTATTGCAATTTTCTTGGCCTTTGCTCATGTGTAAAGAAGCCACGTATTGGGGCGCCTGGGTGTCTCAGTGGGTTAAGCCTCTGCCTTCAGCTTGGGTCATGATCTCGGGGTCCTGGGATCCACCTCCACATTGGGCTCTCTGTTCGGCAGGGAGCCTGCTTCCTCCTCTCTCTCTGCCTGTCTCTCTGCCTCCTTGTGATCTCTCTCTCTGTGTCAAATAAATACATAAAAATCTTTATTAAAAAAAAAAAAGGAGCCATGTATTTGTGACCTATTTTTAAAAAAAAATTTTTAAAAATATATTACTTGTCTTGTTTTGTCTTGACTTTGAGAATCAAGTTAACACTCACTGAAAACTCTAGTACATGCATAAATCTAGTTTCCGACAAAGGAGATATCACAAATCAAAAGAGTATACTTATGAAGAGAACTGGGTAATGTACAGAATTGCTGAATTACTAGATTGTACACCTGAAACTAACGTAACAGTGTATGTTAACCATACTGGTATTAAAATAAAAAACTTAATTTAAAAAAAGGAGAGGGGCACCTGGGTGGCTCAGTGGGTTAAAGCCTCTGTCTTTGGCTCAGGTCATGATCCCAGGGTCTTGGGATGGAGCCCCACATCGGGCTCTCTGCTCGGCAGGTAGCCTGCATCCCTTCCTCTCTCTCTGCCTGCCTCTGGGCCTACTTGTGATCTCTTATCTGTTAAATAAATAAATAAAATCTTAAAAAAAAAATGGAGATATTACAAGTTAGCAAAGATCTAATAAATGATCTTGGAACAACTGGTTTCCTATGGGGGGGGCTGAGTTTAGTTCTCATTTTGCAACACTGACCAGAATAAACGACCAACAAATTAAAGAGTTAAATTACAAAAATTAAACTAAAACTTAAATAAAAATATCAGAACAAAATGGTGAATCTCAGAGCAGCAAAACTTTCTAAAAGAAACTTGACAGATTTGACTACATAAAAATTAAAATCTCCTATAAATCAAAAACATTATATGAAATTAAAAGGTATACTATAAACTGGGAACAATACTTTCCACAAACATCATTAAGAGATTAATATCTTTATTTTATTTTATTCTTTTATACATGAGACTAGCTTATAGATTTACTTAATGTAAGTCTGTGACCAGGGGAGCCCCTGGAAGGAAACGAACCCCAAAGAAACCATTCACCAGTGCACTTTTCTACTGCCTTTATGAACAGTGGAGAGTCAACTCAGAAGCAGCCAGAGGGAAGAGATGTGGGGAGAAGGTATGTGGGGAAGGGCTCAGAGCTTCTGCACTTTCTCCCAGCATCTTCATGTTTAGCAACCTGGAAGCTCCAAGATCTTTATTTTTTTAAAGAGCCAATCGAATTAAAATATGAAACAAACTTTTGAAAGCCTCCCTAAGGCCTCAGAATAAATATGGGCAAAGGAAGTGAAGAGATAATGACAATGGTTAAGAATCCTTGGAGGACAAGTGGGGCCTACTGATAATCGAAATAATCCAATTAAAGAGAGACCTTCTCTTGCCCAACAGACAGGGGACCCTCTCAGTAACTGGGACCCTCATAGGAGTGTAAATTGGTACCTTTCTGGAAAATAACTTGAGAAATGTACCAACACCCTTAAACGTGTTCAAAACTCTTTGACTCATTAATTCTCATTTTAAACAAACTATCTTCTCAGGAACTTAATGCAATAAAATAGAGGGAAAAAAGCCCTGGAAACAATAAAAATGTCTAATAATATGGAAACATTACATAAAAGCTGATATGCTCATACAACAAAATTATTACGCAGAAAATAAAATCATATTTTTGAAAAATACATAGTGATGTGGAAAACATTCAAGATATACTAGAATGAAATAAATGGAATATAAAACTGTTCTATGCCAGGATCAACATTTTGGAATGGTAACATGTAGTTGTTATGTAGTATACATATAGATTTAAATACTGGCAGGAAAGGAAGCAAAATGTTAACAACCATTTTCTCAAAAATAATTTTTTTATTATTTTTGCTTTTCTATAAATGTTAAAGTTTCTACAATAAGTACATGGGAGAAGACACAATATTTTAAACGAAGAAATAACACAATAAGAATTTACCTGGCATTAACACGCTCCAGATCTCAACTGAAAAAGTTAATTATTGCAATAAGCAAGACAAAACCTCAATACATCAGCACTTGCCTTCCATCTTTCTTATACACCTTTACTTAAGAGCCAAATGGGCCGTGGTGTGCAGAAGAGATGCCTTAGCAGGACAACTCCAGCGGGCCAGGCAACAGTAGCTCTATCACCCCGCAAACTGAATAACCTTACTGAACTACAGACAAGTGAACTGTAATGAACGGCGTTTCCGTGACACACCTGCCTGTCCCAAAGTCTTCAACCAGGACCACCCACTTAAGGCCCACAAACCACCAGGTGAAAGCAACCCCTAAAATAATTTAGGCATTGATAACTCGGGCATGAAGAGCCCCCCATCCCCTGTCCAGTCTCCCAAGTGCCTCTCCCCATCCCCTGCTATTTTCTCTGGCAAAATGTTTCTAGTATGTTCATTTCAACCCAACTCATAAAGGAGCTCTTTTAAAGTTGAGAAAAACATTGCGTATTAGATCCCTGGGTCCAGCATGCGCACACTACAGAAAGAAGCACAGAACACATGTACAGTACCTTCCTGAAGCTGTGTTGGCTTGGCAGAATTTTCCCCACTCATTAAAACAACAAAAGATGCAGCTGCTCGAACCGTAGCCTGCCATGTTGACATGGCAACGGGTGGCTCCTGGCATGGAAAAAGGGCCCTGTTGTTTATGGGAGATCCCATAGTATAAACACATGGCCTGCAGAAGAAAGACAAAGAAACAAAACAGGGGAATCTTTAAATGAGTTGTCACTTTTCTCACCACCATGGTAGTGAAGGTTAAGTTGAGCTTTCAAAGAGAAAACATTTAAAGCTTTGTAGCTGACTGGTTTCAATGCATTTTGAACTGAAACTGCCAAGGGCTGGTTATGTGAACAGCCGAGTAGTAATTTCTCCCAAATGAATTACTTAAATATGTAAAGAGAGGGTTTTTTTTAAAAGGGAAAAATATTTTTTTGGATAAAATTTTAAATGTTAGTCTGCCAATTTAAAATTTATACAAACCTTGTCCTTCCCCTTAGGACCTTACACCTTCAAAAGAAAAAAAGTTTTAGAGACATTCTTACAAACCTTTTGGAAAATATTCTGGAAAAGAAAATATGTTTGGAGATCACCGAGATATTAATGTTTGGAAAAATAAGCTGGTGGTCTCAAATCCAGTTGCTGGCGGGCAGATATCCCCAATCTTGGAAACCACCATCTCAAATGGAACCCTTGTGGGAATCCTTGTGTGGAGGCCAAGAACAGGGGTTGGCATATAAACAGGGCTGTAGATCACAACAACGGGGCTTGTGATGGGAAGGCCAAGTGTAGAGTCATTACAAAGCGAGTGTAGGAAACCAAATGGTATGACATTAAGTCTCATTCTGCTATAATTAAAAATTACAAACCCACCCATACCAAGAATGATCCTTTCTGTGATTAAGTCAGAGGGCAGCAATGGAAAAGATCTGAGATTGAAAGAATCCATTCTTTTGATGCCACAGAGTTGAAGGCACAAGAGTGACCCCCAGGAAAATGTCTTAAGAAAATGTCTCCACCTTTTGCTTTTCAGGAACTATGATAAATATGATATAGTTTTAATCTGCCTGACTTATGGAGTAAATCAACAGAGCAGAGCACTAACTCTCTTGGGTAAACTGATTTTCCTTTTTCATTAGCATCATTATGACTCAAGACTTACTTGGGCACTACAAAGTGCCCAAATATCCAGAATGCTGATCCAGCTTCATCAGTCAGGGCCCAGTAAGGAAAAGACACACCAGTCTGGATCTTAACAAGTAGAGGTAATTTAACATAGGGGACAGGTGATCTAAGTGATAGAAGAGGTGAGAAGCCAAACAGGGAAAAGTGAGGCAACCCAGGGATTAGCCACAGTACTAAGTAGCTGCTGTGAGTCCTCTGGTTGAAGGAACTGGCATTACTGGGAGCTAAGGGGCTGCAGCAGCAGGGGTCATCTGACAGAAGCCAGAGTCACAGTAGGGACTGTCCAATGGGTGCTGGGATCAGAGAAGACTCAGTCACTGCTGGAGATGTGAAAGGAAACAGGGAGGGAGGAAGAAATACCTTGTTTCTCCACCAACTCCTGCTCTCAAATTTTCTCCCACTGCCCTACAAGGGCCAAACTTAGTAGGAAGCAGAAGACAGGGGATCCTGGGAAATGAGGTTCCTTGTCATCCAGAGATCACAACAAGAGCAGAAATTGGACCTCAGAGCAAACAGGCTGTTGCAGTCTATCTATCCTAGTAGTGTACACGCTATAATAACTCGCAGGTCTAACAGGAGGCAAGGAAAGATTCAGGAGATTGTAGTCCTGGCCAACTTATTAAATGACTTGACCTCTCTGAGTCACATGTCAAATGGCGGTGGGGGGCAGACAGCAGACCCCTATTCTGGGCCATAAAACTATCCCTCTGATCCCAAGATGATAAATCTAAGAACAAAAGCAAATTTTCATAGAAGGCTCAGAATCTCCCACCAAGGAGTTCTCAATGCCCACCTTGGTCTCCTGGGGCCTTGGTCAATTGACTTAATCTTGGTTAACCGTGTAGCCTCAGGCTGTTGAAGAACCTAATGAGGAAGCCTACTAGGGCTGATTCCTCCCAGGTGGGGCTGGTAGTGGTGGGTGCACCCGATGGGAAGGGTGCTATAGCAGCTCAAGTAATTAAAATATGCCTACTTCTGAAAATCCTACCTATTAAGTGTTTTGCTTTCTCCCCAGAAGCCCACCTTAGACAAGGTCTCACCCAGTGGAAACAGGGTGTATTCCCACTGGCCAAATGGCGGGTGTAACTCCTGCTTCCTCTGACAATGGCAGATGCTGAGACTCAAGGCTTTCTTTCTCACTGAAGCAGAATGGATCCCACAACTTTCGTCAGTTCAAGAGCCTTCTTCCAATCTAAGTAGCCACTTCTGATCTAAGTAGACTTGTGGAGTTAAACTATTTGTGATACTTACAAGGAAGCTGCAGACCCTTGCCTAGAGAGAGAGTTCCTAAGACTTTCAGGCAAAAAAGGGGAGCTGACCTCATATCATGGTCTTAAGTCCTAGTGATGTGGAGAACAAAGACAGAAGGAAATATAGATAAAATTAAGTGTCCTTATAACCTGCAGCCCATTGACAAATACTTGAAACAGGCGGAGTATGACATTCCTCCAGAAACTCCCAATCGTCTTAATGTTAATGTTTTGCTAGAGGGAAAAACAACCTTAGCTTGACACCAGCTAGGCCTCCAGGATCCTGTGAGTCTTCTCTAGCATATGAAAGTCCTTTTGGAAACTTCCCTTTGTCTTTAATAACCCCAACTCCAAGTATATAATCAGCCGGTCCTCACTACTCAAGGGCAGCCCTCTCTGCCCAGGGTTTTGTCTCTGTGTTTTATTTATTTTTTTAAATCAATTTATTTATTGGGGGGGGGGTGATGGAGAGGGAGAGAAACTCAAGCAGACTCCACACTGAGCCCTGACACAGGGCTTGATCCCACAACCCCGAAATCAGACCTGGGCCAAAACCAAGAGTTGGACACTTAACCAACTGTGCCACCCAGATGGCCCCTGTACCTGTACTTTAATGAAACCACCTTTTTGCACGAAAGAGGTCTCCAGAATTCTTCCTTGGCAGTTGGCCCTGAACCCCAACATTTCCAGATTAGGTCAAGTCTGAAAACAACTGTGCTCTCTTGCTGTTGTGCTCAGCACCTGGTTTCTGTAGGGAGACTCTGATGTTATAGATATCCCCTTCCCCGCACAGGGAATGAATCCTCCCCGAAAGACTGGCTTGCCAAGAGGTTTGCTCTCCTTCTCCCTCTGAACTGCATTTGGTCTGTGCCCTTAGGTATGTGGTCCCCAAGGCTTCCCCATCAGCCTCCACACCTGTTCCCTGAAGAAACAATCAGACTTAAGATGAGGTCACATCTGAGAAAGACTGCAGAGGAAGAATCAGATGGACCTAGTTAGTTGCTGAAGAAGAGGGAGAAGGAAAGCCTCTCTCAGGCAGCTGGCTTCTAAGTGGGCCTCCAATGCCCACTGCCTCCTGGTATTCATTTCCTTACGAAGTACCCTCCCACACTGTACTAGGGTTGGTCTATATGACCAGTAAGATGTGGCAGAAGAGATATTATTCCTAAGAACCGAGAATTTTAAAATCTGGTTTTTATGGGTTCTTCTATCACTTGCTCTGGGGGGAATCCAGCTGCCATGTCAAGACAGTACTCAAACAGGCTATGGAGGGGCCCATGCAGCAGAAAGAGAGACCTGGCCCACAGGCAGTGAGGACCTGAGGCTGTCAACAACCATGCAAATGCATCGGGAAAAGAATTTTCCATCTGTAGTCAAGCCCCGAGCGGCCTGTGGCCCTGACAGATAGCTGACTGCAACCTTATAAGAGATCCTGAGCCAGAACCACCCAGTTAAACTGTTCCTGGATTCTTAACCCTCAGAAACCATGTGAGATAATAAATGTTCGTTCTTTTAAGCTATTAAGTTTGGGGTGATTTGTATGCAGCAGTAGATAACAGAATTTTCTCAGGTTTCTGGCTCAGGCGATAAGAGGGATTGCAAAGCAATTAAACAGGAGCGTCAAGATGACAAGCAAGATCATAGGAAAGGACAAGGGAGAAGGAGAGTCCCTATTTAATTTGCACATACAGGGCTTTCTTTGCACACACTATGGCAGAGGACACTTGTATGGACACAGAGATCATGATTTTTCTAAAGCACAAACAGTAGAGCATTCAGCAATGGGACTGTGTCTGAAATTGGACCGATCACAGAACATTGAGGAACGAGAGGTTTATGAACTAAGTATTGATGCTGCCAGTAGATTTGAGTCTAGGTGCCACCCATAAATCCGGGAGTGTGTGTGGAAGGAAATCCTCCCATTGGCTGGATATTTGAAAAGCATGTTATCACCATCCTTTCCTCTCTCATTCTCAATTTTTCCCCTCTAAGTGGTCTAGCTCTAGATATTTCATTCTAGAGTTCTGTCCTGACCCCGCCCCCTGGCATCCTCTCAAAGGCTCTTTCTACCAGACTGTCCCTGGGCACCTGAATTCTCCCACCATGGGGATTAGTTACCTGGCCAGGCTTCCAAGAAGCTGTTGCCTACCACCCCCTTACTGTCCTCACAAGTCTCTTCTGCTACCTCCTCTTTACACTACTGGGGCAACCTTGCTGCTAAAATCTGTGTTTTCTTTCTTGCTTTCCGCAGAGGCACTTTTAGGCAACAGGCTGGAGCAATGGAATGTAGAGCAAGGCAAAAGGGCCCACAGTGACCATCTGACCTATCAGGCCACCCACCTCAAAATACACATAAGCCCTAACAAACCAATGGGCTACTTTACAATGAGGCACAGGTACCCCAAAATGGAAAATTCCATACATCCCCATACCTACTCACCTTCCCCCTTTAAGTACAACACCCCCTCCCTCCACCACTACCACCACCTCCTGGCAGACAGGCTCTCCTTTGTGGTCTTGCCTGCCTCACCCCTGCAGTATATTCAATAAACTTCTTGCTCCTTTGTTATGCTTCCAGAGAATTCTGCACTGCCTGTGCTGCCAGCCCCCATCTGACAGGGATGCGCCACATTTGGGGGTCCTCATCCAAATGGGAGAGACACCACACTTCCCTCTGGTCTCCAGAGCTGTAACTCTGAAAGTGTTAAAGCCCCATCTATAAATACAGCCACATCTGATACAAGACTCAATTGCTTTCTTATTGGAATATTTTCACAAATGGGGAAACCATCACCTAGGCAAAATTTCTTGAAAACACAGATTATCTTTGTGCTCCCAGCCTATTCCATTCTTGGACTTTTCTTCTTTCTCAGATGCAGCCTCCCCCCTTCCTTCCCAATGAGCCCACACCAAGCACCAATGACTTCATAAGCAATAGCCTTTGGAGCTTTTACAACCTGATATCCTTACGCATGTCACACATCCTAGCACAAACATCTAACAATGTAAAGTTAAGTGACTATATATATATTTATTTTTATTTTTTTATTTTATTTGTGTGTGTGTGTGTGTGAGAGAGAGAGAGAGAAAGAGAGCAGAAGCAGGGGGAGCAGAGGCAGAGGGAGAAGCAGGCTCCTTCCTGAGCAAGGAGCCCAATATGGGACTCCATCCCAGGACACAGGGATAATGACCCGAGTCATAGGCAGAGGCTCAACTGGACTGAGCTACCCAGGCATCTCAAGTGAGTATATTTTTAAAAGAGATGAAAACTTAACCACTGGATAAAACTCTAGTGATGGAATTTGGGGCATGTGACAAAAATTGGGGCATGGGGGAGTCATGAAAATCATACTGCCCACATGGTGATTCAAGAATCAAGATGGCTCCCACCACACTCACCTATAAATGACAACTACAGAGAGTTGATTTCCTGTCCCCATACTCTGTGCCCCAAGAGGGGAGGAAAATCTATGCACATTTATAAATATGCTCTGCAGCTATCTAGATGTGTAATCACTGAAGTAAATGCAGCTGTGTTTATTCAACACGCACAGCCTTGCACCTCGGCCATGTTACTAAAACGCTCATGGGACAGATGTGAAGGCGCCAGCCTCCAATGCGCAGAACTTCATTTCCAGACTCAATAATTCCTTCCGGCAGGAAAACTCTCTCACCCCAGGGCTCATCCCACCTGCCCTGGGATAGCCACCCAGTGAAAGGCTCCCTGGGGAGTCCAGTTAAACTGCACAGGAGTTGTGGGGGTGGCGAGAAGGACACTGAAAATCAGAAAGAAGATCGAAAGACAGCATGAGAGCAGACCGATCATGATTTGCTGCCATTACGGAACTTCTAAACTGAGGAAGAACTTGCCAGAATGGCTACTCCCTCAGCTTCATACATGTTTGTGTGTTCGTGCCGTGGTTAAACAAGGATGAGACACACTAACTATGCTGCTATGGCTGAATGTGTCCCCCTCAGATTCCTGTGATGAAATCTTAATGCCCATCTGACTGTTGGGATTAGGAGGTAGACCCTTTGGGAGGTTCTTAGGTCACATGAGGACAAGGATCTTATAAAGGAGATTGATGCCCTTATAAAAGAAGCCCAAAAGAGCTCCTTAGCCCCTTCCTCCACGTAAGGACGCAGCCAAAAGTCAGCAGTCTGCAACCCAGAAGAGGGCTTTCATGAGAGCCTGACCACACTAGCACCCTGATCTTAGACTTGCAGCCTCCAGAACACTAAGAGATAAATCTGTGGTACTTTGTCATCGTAGTCCAAATGGACTAAAATATACACCTTCCAAGGTTAGGGGTCGGTCAACTCTCACATGCTTGCTCATTTTCTTAAGGAGCCATCCGTAAAGGAAAACTTGCAGGGGATTAATCCAAAATGTATTTTATTTGGGCAGGCACCTGGGTGGTTCAATTGGTTAAGTGACTGCCTTGGCTCAGGTCATAATCCTGGAGTTCTGGGACACAGTACCGCATAGGGCTCCCTGCTCAGTGGGGAGTCTGCTTCTCCCTCTGACCCTCCCCCCTCTAATGCTTTCTCTCTCTCAAATAAATAAATAAAATATTTAAATACACACACACACACACACACGCATTATATATATTATCTCTTTAGTTGACAACTACATGCATTTGTCTTTTTGTAGTCAGTGTGAAAAGGGGGTTATTCTTAATTTAAAAAATGTTTGAGGGGTGCCTGGATGGCTCAGTGGGTTAAAGCCTCTGCCTTTGGCTCAGGTCATGGTCCCGAGGTCCTGGAATGGAGCCCCATGTCGGCTCTCTGCTCAGCAGGGAGCCTGCTTCCCTTCCTCTCTCTCTGCCTGCTTCTCTGCTTGATTGTGATCTCTGTCAAATAAATAAATAAAATATTTTAAAAAAAAATCTTTGAGGTCCCACCACTTTCCATAAAACCACCCATTTTCAGAGATTTGGTACCACCATTCAGTGACCGGGGAGAGGGCTGCCTTAGGAGAAGCGGGCAACAGGTGATAAGATGAGCCCAGAGTTGCCATGGTGTGGCTTGTTGGGATGTTTTCCCAGTGAAGTACTGATCTGGTCTCTGGAGGCCAGGAGGCCACAGATGGGACATTTCCATGAGTCCGATTCTTTTAGAAAACTGGCCAGGGTTACAAAGTCTTCAGGCCTCCTCCAATTCCTTATCATCTCTTCTTCCTGCACCTGATCTTTTGTAAGACACCATGTTCTCATTAAACCTGAATCATAAGCAAGCAACCCTCTTGCTTTCTTGCGCCACAAAAACCAAGAGGCAGGCTACTAAAGCAGGAAATGTCAACTATGACTCACTCTCTCCTCCCAACTTTACACACACACACCTTCCTTAATAAATTCTCCTTCATGGCACAATTACCAAAACTGGGATCCCTCCCAATCATACTGGACATACGGCAGGTGCACAGGAGAATGCTGCTTTGACTCAGATTTTGTGTACGAAACGCACAAGACTGAATGGAAGTGGCTTTGAGTCAGAAATTCACCACTTTTCAGCACAAGTGTTTTGGGTGCAAAACAGGCAAGCTGTTGGGCGCATGGGTGGCTCAGTCCTTAAGCGGCTACCTTCGACTCAAGTCATGATCCCAGGGTCCTGGGATAGAGGCCTACATCAGGCTCCCTGCTCAGCAGGAAGCCTGTTTCTCCCTCTCCGGCTCCCACTGCCTGTGGGGGGGGGGCGGGGGTGGTGGGGTGTGTGTGTGTGTGTGTGTGTGTGTGTGTCTGCCAAATAAATAAATAAACAAATCTTAAAAAAAAAAAAAAAACACACAGGCAAGCTGTTTATGAAGGCAAAGACAGTATTTCTCATTTGGAAGTCTCATCTGGAGATCCTAAGATGAAACCTCTTTTTAACACATGAGAAAATTGAGCTCCAGAGATATAAAAGGCCTTATCTGAAGTCACACAGCTAATGGGCAGCACAGCTCAGGTAAGTATTCTGGTCACCTGGCTCTCACTTTCCATGTTCTTTCCAAAATTGTGATTTGTTATTTTCTGTTGATGTTTAGTTATTCAGGGTTTTTCTATTTTGTTGGTTAGTCATTTGGGTTACTTGTGTAAATTAAGATTGTCCATCATTATTACCTTTTCTACTAGGACTCACCTGGGATTCTGGTAAATAGAGGCAGATCTATAATCAAGGGGAGAAACAGGTTAAAATAGAATCCTTCCAAACAGCTTCAAGTTTGGGATTATCAATTCCTCCTATAATCTTAAAATGATATTATAGCATTAATGTGTATTTCCACTTCAGTTCTCGGGAATTTTGTGTTGGTTTCTTGAAGCAGGAAAGGGGAAAAAAAAGGATTAACTGTAGAAATGTTCCTTTTAGACCTGGACTCTCTTCCCAAAGAGAATCTCTTTGCTTATTCTTTTCAAACTTTCCTTTATAGTGAGATATTAAACAATGAAACTAATTTCATGGAGGAAGAAAAAAGACATGTTTTAACATTTGGTTTTGATGTCAAACTAAAAATACTCCAAAAGTCTACATCTTCCTTGGTCCAACAGCTAAGTAAGAAACACGATAGAGAAAAATGATTTTCTTTAGTATTTTGCCAACTTCATCCTGGTCTTGTCCAAAACAGTATCATACTGATTTAAGGAATTTAAAATTTTTAATATTACCTTAAATTATAATGTATTTTCCTAGTCAGCTTCCTTATCTTTAATAATGATCCAAGTAAGTGGAGTTTCAAAAATAAGTTTCCTATATTTAACTGAATTTCCACCCCATTCAGCTCCTGTTCAGTGATGTCATTAGCTTAAATCCAGGTTCCCTAGACCACTGGGCTGGTTCCACAACTATTATAATGATCCTAAGGGAAAAGGGAACAGGAGAATGCTCTTGGTTTTAAATAACATTTTATTCAGTGGAATAGAAAAGTACATAAATTTTGAATTAAGGATTTTCATTTCTAAAAGTTTTTTTCTTAAGCATACTGAAGATCTAGAACCAAAAAGATATTAAGTCCCCTCCCTTTCTAGCTTTGCAACAACCCCTTAACACATTCTTGACTCTGTCCATGTTCTCAAATAGTTCTCAAAATATTTTTAGAGGACAGAAAAAAGAATCACACTACACAAAGGAAACAGGCTTTCCAAGAAGCCTGTTGTATCAGACTATCATATGTGTCTGTTTTTGTCGTCCTTTTTTTTCTTTTTTAATAATTTTTTAAGATTTTTATTTATTTATTTGTTTGACACGGAGAGAGAGATCACAAGTAGGCAGAGAGGCAGGGGGGTGGGGAGCAGACTCCTCGCTGAGCAGGGAGCCCAATGCGGCCTCAATCCCAAGGACCCTGAGATCATGACCTGAGTGAAGGCAGAAGCTTAATCCACTGAGCCACCCAGGGGCCCTGTTTTGGTGGTCCTTTTTAAATGTTACCTGTAATCCAGTATCTACACGATAGAGGCAAGAAAGATCTTTTCAGGGACGCCTGGGTGGCTCAGTGGGTTAAGCCTCTGCCTTCGGCTCAGGTCATGATCCCAGGGTCCTGGGATCGAGCCCTGCATCGGGCTCTCTGCTCAGCGGGAAGCCTGCTTCCTCCTCTCCCTCTGCCTGCCTCTCTGTCTACCTGTGATCTCTCTCTGTCAAATAAATAAAATCTTAAAAAAAAAAAAAGAAAGATCTTTTCAGTTCAAGAACTTCCATAATCCCACAATGGCTAAGCCCCAGTAGGAAAAGATAACTTTTATAAGATCAGACACTTCACTTTAGAACTAGAATAATAATGGGGGGAAGGAAAGAATAATAATGGGGAGAAAGAAATTACTGACAAGGCAGTCCTAACTTTTGTAAGGGATTTCAAGGTAGAAAGATGGTGACTGTTTTCCAGATTTGAAGTTTATTTTTTTAATAAACATTATTTTTGGTTAGGCTTAGATTTACTTTTTTTTTTTTTTTTTAAGATTTTATTTATTTGACAGAGAGATCACAAGTAGGCAGAGAGAGAGAGGGGGGAGCAGGCTCCCAGCGGAGCAGGGAGACCATTACGGGGTTCCATCTCAGGACCCGAAGACCAAGACCCGAGCCAAAGCTCAGAGGCCCAACCCACCAAGCCACCAGGCACCCCTAGATTTACTTTTATGTGCAAAGATAATACACAGATTTTCCATTTACTCCATACCCACTGTTATTGACACCTTTTGTCAGTATATTTGTCACAACTGATAAACTAATATGGATACATTATTAAAGTCTGTATTTTATTCAGATTTCTTTCATTCTCCCTAATGTCCTTTTTCTGTTCCAGGACACGACATTACTTCTTTTTTTTTTTTTTTAAATAAACGTATAATGTATTTTTATCCCCAGGGGTACAGGTCTGTGAATCACCAGGTTTACACATTTCACAGCACTCATCATAGCACATACCCTCCCCAATGTCCATATCCCCACCACCCTCTCCCATCCCCCCTCCCCCTAGCAACCCTCAGTCTGTTTTTTGACATTGAATCTTTTATGGTTTGTCTCCCTCCCAATCCCATCTTCTTTCATTTTTTCTTTTCCTACCCCCCAGACCCCCCATATTGCATCTCCACTTCCTCATATCAGGGAGATCATATGATCGTTGTCTTTCTCTGATTGACTTATTTCGCTAAGCATGATACCCTCTAGTTCCATCCACGTCGACACGACATTACTTCTAATCGTCATGTCTCCTTAGGCTTCTCCTCACTGAGACCATTTCTTAAGACTTTGTTTATGTCGACCTTGAGAGTTTTTTTTTAAGATTTTATTTATTTATGTGAGAGAGGACATGAGTTTAGGAGAGGGCCAGAGAGAAAGGCAGACTCCCCTCTGGGCAGGGAGCCTAATGCAGTGCTCAATCCCAGGACTCTGGGATCACGACCCGAGATGGGCAGATGCTTAACTGACTGAGCTATCTGAGAGCCCTGACCTTGAGAGTTTTGAGGGGTACCGGTCAAGTATTTTGTTGAATGTCCCTCAGTCAGGATTTATTGATGTTTTTCTCTTGGTTAGACTGGGGTTATGGGCTTGGGGGAGGACAGTCACAAAGATGTCATTTCATCACATCATACTAAGGGTACACACTATCAACATGACTCTTCACTTTGATGCTAACCTTGATCTCCTCACTGAAGTCATGTTTGTCGGGTTTCTATGATGTAAAGTTACTCTTATTTCTTAGCCCATACTTAGTAAGGAGCAGAGTCATGTTTCACCTCCTTGAGGATGGAGTATCTAAATAACTTGGACAACTTCTGTACCTTAGATAGGTCTATTCTCCATGTGTTTATTTATAGCAACGTGAGCTCATGACTATTTATTTATTTATTTATTTA